>DWNI01000252.1:0-10504 GCA_018250175.1 Alychna victa
ACATATACCACCTGAAGAATAAAAACCAATGGTATCAAAGTCAGTAACATGGCGAGAAAGACAAGTCTCTGGATGTTTATTGGTCGGTTCTGAAACAATTGACCCCAGCACTGTTACAAAAGATTACTATGGCATATTCAGTCAAGTTGGAATGTTGCCAAAAAAATTCTTATGTAGGTTCATAGTGTCACCACAAGCTGCTCTACCTACTGGAACACCACTTTTTGCTACTCATTTTAGAGTTGGTGATTATGTTGATGTAAGAGCCAAAACGTAAGCTACTTTTGTAACATAGTTTTGTTTAATTGCCCTCTTAAATATTATGACATAAAATTATTGAGTTATTATTCATACAGGATTGACCGAGGATTCCAGGGAGTCATGAAGAGGTGGGGATTTAAAGGAATGCCTGCTTCCCATGGTGTTACTAAAACTCATAGAAGACCAGGTAATATTGGGGCTGGAGGTGAAAAAGCAAGAGTGTGGCCTGGAACAAAAATGCCAGGACATATGGGAAACAGGTTTGTATAGCTATTGCAGGTTATTTGAATTAATCATAATACAAACCTGAGTCAATTGCATTTTAAACAATAGTTTGTTATTGTATTGAGAATTATACAGACACTTCTTTTCAGGTGGAGAATATTACGTGGTGTACAAATCCTTCGTATGAATACAAAGCACAATGTTCTCTGGATGAAGGGGGTCGGAATTCCTGGGGAAACAGGCGCTATGTGCTATTTATATGATACAGTATTGCCATTGAGGAAGCTAAAATCTTCACCACCTTTTCCAACACATCCCCCTTCTGATGATCTACCAACAGAATATTATGATGAATCAATACATCCATTTGAAGAACCCACCCTAACATTTGAAGAAACATAATATCCATGCAATATTTTAAGAAGTATTTATAGTTATATTAGATAAAATGTTGAACAAACTGCAACTTGAAAAAATTTCATTTTCCAAATTATCATCTCCCTTTATTAAAATTTGCTTAGACAACTAAAGTCCTGCTCTCCAAGTACATTAGAAGTTCATCATCTAAATAAAGAAAACTAAAAGTAATAGGTAAATTCCATAATTATTTATTTCACAACTTATTCATGTAATCAAAATACATTTATACCTATTATTCAAAACATCTTGCTTGAACAGATGCACCAAATAATCTTGAAACCTTTCTAGTTCTTATCCGGAACAGACAGTACATAATGTTCCAATTAACATTTTACATTCCATTTATAAAAAATAAGCAACTTATATTTAGTCCTAAACTTCTAAAACAAACACACAAAACAAAAAAAAGCCTTACTACTCTAAATACACAATTATTTTATTAATATTGTAGTGAACAGACTATTTTTAAGACAGGCCACAATCTGACATAAGACCTTTGATCAAACAACAGGACAGTATTAACCAACTTTACTAAACTACTATCCCGGGCTTATTATATATCACTCGACAAAAATTTCCTAAACATCAAATATACTCTAGAGCTAGACAGTGTGCACAAATGGGTTTAAATAGAAACCAATACTGAACATATTGAAGGTTTGAAGTTGAAGTTTATTTAACTGACTTACATGACAAGCACCTGAACCTCAAAGGCAACCTAAATCGTTCTTTGTTAAAGTCAGATTAATATTAGTTTTAACTGCTAAACATTATTATTGTGAATAGTACATTATCCAGACTACGAGTCTGGTACATGTTCTCGAGCAAATGAATGAATAATAGTCCCACACACTGTACTTCTTACCTGTTCTAAATACAGATTTTGCACTGATTTTTTAGTGTATGCTACATAATGTAGCTTAAACAATCCTTACTAAATTATGTAGTGTACACACAATTTGACAAGGGCATTCGAGTGCACAATTTCCAGTAAGCAGTCTTTCTTAACAGTTAATTAACTATGCACTAAGAACCATAATTATATGAAGAAATGTCTCTATAGTTTAAGAGCTACACAAAATTTACTTTGCAATATCTACTATACAGAATAGTACGCTACAAATATTGTTTTTAATGGACAAACACTCAAATGAAGGATTGAGATTGCTATTATTAATGTTAATGAGTCAATTGAGATAATATTTAAATACAATGTTTTGATTGTACCAGTACAATACCTGAAGTGTGAAAGTTGAAGCATTAAGGCTGATTAGGAGGCTGGAAACCATAACCAGGATAAGGTTGCGGTGCCCCTGGAGGGGGAGCACCTGGTGCTGGTGCTCTAGCATAAGGATATGGAGACGGTGGGTATTGTGCTGGCGGATAGCTCTGCTGATAAGCATGGGGTGGGTATGCCCCACTAGTCGGTGCATATCCTTGTGGATTTTGAGAATAAGATGTTTGTGGAGGAGGTGCAGTCGACACAGATGGTGCAGGGCTGCCAGGTTGCGAAGAGGGGTTAGAATAGGGTGGTTGAGTAGCAGGAGGGTATGGGGATGGTTGACCTGATGGTGGGTATTGCTGCCCAGAAGGTCCTCCTTGTGCAGGGCCTCCTGAAGCTGCAGAAACTGGAGGACCATTATTACCATGAGCACTAGTATTATAAGTTGGCGACTGTGCAGATGGTGAACCATAACCTGAACTGGTTGGATTCTGAGATGTATAACCACTCGGTGGAGGTTGAGGGGATCGATTAGGTTGTGATATTGGGGTTGAACTGTAGGCAGAAGTAGGTGTGGTATTGGGAAATGGCTGAGACTGGTATGGTTGGGGTTGTGACGCAGTAGAATTATACGTACTACCACCAGCATTAGGGTAGTTGGCCCCTGTATGTGGAGGAGGATATGCAGAGTTGCCCGTGTAAGGTGGCTGACTAGAACCTCGTACAGGATAAGGTGAACCAGCCGATGCTGGACTGCCAGGAGGAGGTGCATAAGGCTGTTGAACAGATGAAGGTGGGTATCCTGAACCGGGATGGGAAGACGGTGGATAGTTATTGGGTGCTGTAGTAATTGGAGGGCCATAATTAGAATTGGGAGCATATCCCTGTGGTTGTTGGGATGGATTGGGAGGACCGTATCCTTGACCTGGAGGCCCATATCCTCCTTGTGGAGGATAAACACCAGGTGCACCTTGATATTGGCCTTGATACTGATTTTGCCCATATGGACGCTGACCATAAGACTGAGAAGTAGGTCTTGTAGGTGTAGATGAGACTCCTGAAGGGGGCCGATATTGTTGCTGTGGTGAACCAGGCACATCTGATCCACTAGATGGTGGATTGAGTGAACCTTGAGTTTGTACGTTTCCGGCTGCTAGCTGGTGCGGTGGCTGAAAAAATCGACACAACAAATTATATAAATGTGGAACAAAAAAAATATTTAAAATATTTTTATCGAAATGGAATCAAAAAATATATAAATAAGTAGTTTGCAACACAAATACATCGCTTTGTGAAATGTTCAATATAAAATGTAGTTATATGATGCATAAATCATAAAAATAGTTAATTTACCGGCAAAAGTGATTGTATATTTTGACTTGCATCCGCTACAGAAGCCAGGTATACTAAATTTCTGTGCAAAACTTGTTGATATTGATGGCATTCCATCAACTGGCCCTTTGACTGATATTCTTGAATAGTTTGAATTAAATGGGCGTTCTCATCTAACATCTTCTGAATCTGCGCAGGGCTCAAAGGGGGCCGATTGCCTCGAGGCGCGAAAGCTACCGACATTATTAGTATAATAACACTTTTTCAACCGAGAATTTCAATCTACGTCCTGCTTCACAAGCTCATTAAAGGAGTTATCACTTTTATCGTGCACAATAGCATCATCAGTTCAGTACTATGCAAAAAAAAACACAAACAGGCGGAATAATAAAATTGATGGATCAATTCTATTCCTATTGTAGGCTATTGTGCTTGATTTTCTAAAAAAGAAACTGAAATTAAAAAGTAATAGTTCCTCTTTCCGACACAGCACAGACTATGCGTCACAGAACTCACAAACCACAGACTAAGTTGGTAAATCACAGACTAACTTTCTTTCACAGACTTTCAGTATATATTTGTATATCTATGCAGACTATAAGGAGGATAAAATGACCAGTTTTTATTTGTGAAATAACCAAGAGTATAGTGGTATATCAGTGCTACCATAGAACAGACATGACTGAACTGACGCAAAGCTACTACAAACGTAACTAAAGGTATGTAGTGTGGCAGTGATGCCATACATAAAAATCATAAATTGCATCTGACAGTTCTGACACTGTCAAACTGATAGATGAATTAAACCCCTAATGAACTCACGGTACAGCGGTACACCGCACCATATCTCTTATCTCCTTCAGTATTACTACAATCTTTTTAGAGTATTGTTCAATTAAGATTGAGTTCTAATTGGTTCATGGTATCGTTAATAAGGAAAAAATAAATCCATGCCGTATCTACCTATGTAACAAATATAATATATAATAAATAATAACACTGTAATGTTGATATAAATTATATTTATATTGATACTTATTAGAGTAATGAAGAAAAATGACTAATCTTGAAATTAATTCGGTGATAAAAGATATCCCAGCACATAATTACACTAACTGCCTTATTACAACAATAGATTTTTGTGATGTAAATTACAATGATTTTGTTGAGAATATAATGTTAAAGAATTTACCTTGTATAGTAAAAAATATAAGTTCTAATTGGGAATGCAGTAATTACTGGATTAAGGATGACAAAATAAGTTATGACTATTTTTCTAACACCTATGGGGATGTGGAAGCGCCAGTTGCAGATTGTGATAAAATAGACTTTAATGCGCACTGCAAATGCAATATGAAAATAAGTGAATATATGACATATTTAAGTAATGTAGACAAAGATAAAATACTTTATCTCAAAGACTGGCACTTGAGACGAATGAGACCAAATGACAAATTTTACACAGTACCCTTTATTTTTGGATCTGATTGGCTTAATGAATACGCAGAAGACCACCAAGAGGATGACTTTATGTTTGTTTACATAGGTCCAAGTAAATCATGGTAAACATTTTGTATTAAAACCTGTACTATTAATTGGTATATATTGCAATTAAACTAAGCAAGTTAAGCTAGCCTACTTGTGCACATTCTATTTAAAACGTTTCGTTTTTAGGACTCCCTTTCATGCTGATGTGTATTCTTCATACAGTTGGTCTGTGAACATATTTGGAAGTTTATGTTTCCTTTACTTGCTAACCTTTGAACGGATTAGGATGAAACTTGTCACATAGATTAACCACGTCTTAATAGGACATAGGGTAGACTCTATCCTGATTGTAAGATTCCGATAAGATTCTGTGTGTTTGGTGTTTACAACTTTCGAGCAAAATAACAAGGTTTGTTTGACGTACCACTAAACCTTTATTTATACTTGTCACAGGACACGACACGAGCCAACTTACTGAGTCAGCCCTTCGGGAGTTGGAGCTGAGTCCGGCCAGCGCCGCCAACAAGTCCACCCTCATCATCCACTCCGTACAGAGGGTGAGTGTTGCTATACGAAAAAATATATTTGAATATTTTTTTATTGTGAATAATATTTCCCCAATCAAATTGTGTGGAATAGTTTGTCATTGTGTGGGTTTTGTTTTGGTGATAATTGTTACTTATTGTGAATTTCATATGTTTCATTATATGTCTCATTTGTAGGTAATTAATATAATTATCATGAACTTTTATACACTTGGAAAAAATTAAAATTAATTGGTCATTTTAAGTATTTTGTAAGTGCTAAACGAGGCCTGTAATTTTATTTCTATATAATGAACTGGACATTACAAAGTATATAATACTATAGAGACAAAATGGCCAATTAGAGTTACCGTTATTTCCAGCATATTGTTGTATTTTTTTTTAATTAAGTGTTTTTTCCTTGTCCCGACGCATGCCTTTTGGACGAATGGAACCAATCGCAGGAACCGATGAAATCCATTAAGGTGAGTTTTGCTTCAATACTACATAGTACTGGTGTATTACATATTAGCGAAGTTTTTTAATTCGTAGATACAATAGTCGCCCTTAGTGACTTGACAGATTTGCTCCTGTACATAGTAATGATAGACCAGTTTGTGGCATGTCATTGTATTGTCATGTGTTGCGTTATAAATGTAGAATTATTGTTACTAAAGGTGTTTTGTTTTGAAAGTTTGGGAAACATATTATCTCTGTTGAATTGTTGTTCATCCATTGTTACATTGTAAAGTAAAGAAAAGGGAGATGAGTTATAAGTTGTAACCCATTGACCTTCGTGTAACTAGATACAATTAACAGACATAACAATTTCCCAAATCACCGAGTGCTGTGTTACCATACTAACCCCGCAAAAACTCCCAAAAAGGTGGAAATGACCGATAGCGGGAAATTCATCGAAGTTGAACGCGAAGCCGCAGTCGAAGAGGCGCAAGTTCAGACCATAGACACTACGGTTGAGAGCGACAAAGACAAAGACAAAACAACTAGTCCCAAAGGCTCTCCCGCCAAAAGTGTGAGGATAAAAGAAAATGGCGCGAAAGCCAATGGCGATTCGGAACCGGTAACGCTATTTTGTTGTGTATTGATTGTTGACTTGTTAGCTATAATATTGAATACTAACTGAATTAAATATTAACTTGCTGAGTTACACATTACTGTTCAACAGTTGTGAGTAGGAATATCAATTTGATTTAAAAAAAAATAACTTTTTAATAAATTTAATTTAAGTATAAGTCATCGAATTTGTAAGCTAGGTAATTGAAATAACATTTATCTATGTTGTATCTGCACGAAATACACGAAATTAGAAAGGTATAAATGACACAGGTGACTCAATCTAATTATTAATTTACAATCAAAATATCTAATGAGATTGAATCTGCAGTACCTAACGATTTTATGTACATTTGAGAATATAACATTATTACAATATAACTTATTTAAAGACTATTGAAGTGATAGCAATAATATATGACATAATCTAACAGCAGGGCGACTACATCAAAAACCAAGACAACTCGCCGCCGGAGCCGGCGCCCAGGAAGAGAAAAAGAGACTTCTTTGGTACCATCAAGAGAAGGTAATTGTTATTTCACTCCAGCTAATCTAAAGCAGGGTTTCTCAAACTTGTGGCTAGTCAAAAGTCAGTGTTCATGGTCGCACCCCTAATAAAGTTTCCAAATGACAATGAACCTTAACTAATTAAATGTATCCCCACCCTTCCTACAGAAAATATAGTTGACTGTTGTAGAAATTGTTGTATTGTAGAAATTGTTATTTTAATAATAGGCAACAAATACAGCGCGACGTACATTACGGAAATGTTGTCGCGAACCCCCGACCATTGAATGACGAACCCCTAGGGGTTCACGTGCCCCACTTTGAGAAACTGTTCTAAAATAATGGAGAGTCTGATACCTACTTATACAACTAGTATTTGCGTTGATTTTAACTGAACATAATTAGATAACGTTACCGCTAAGATGACCTCTGTATTATTTGTTTGAAACTTTCGAAGTTCTCTTAGATTCTTTATGTCACTGAGCTAATATAAATAATTTAATTTGTCTTTTTGACTTCCCTTTGACATACAAATTCGATGCCGGACTATTTCAATACCTAGGTATTTAAAAGGTATACTCATAAGTTTTATCTGATTCCAGACTGGGCAGATCGCGCACGCGCGGGGCGTCCCTGGACCTGCCGGACTCGGAGACCGAAAACAACAGAATTCGCAGCATCAGCGCTGAGAGGAATAGCCATGGTGAGTGTCTTGAATTTAAATACGGGGTTTTGCAACGGATACAATTTTTGTACAACTTGGAAAATATCAATGTGAAACTTGTATTTTTGTTTAAACAATTTCAATAACAATACACTTTTTTTCAGGCAACATATATAGGCCCATAGGTAATTTTTATTATTTATATTAGGTTTGAAATAGGGCACCTAGGGTTTCCGGCAGCATAAATATAATCCCTTTGTCTCAAACCTTATTAAAGGAATAATGCATGTATAAATATGAAACAACATATACAGGCTATGAACAGATTAGACATAGTTAATGATGCAAAAAAGATCATAATAATTGAAATAACTGATAAGAGTAAATACATGTTCCGATAATATTAACAAATAAATATTAGAATTATAGTAGTATATAATATTATATATTATAATAGTATATAGTATTGATTAGAAAAAACAATAATGAAGATAGATTCCATTTATAACATGTAAAAGATGTTGTTGTAGGTACAGATTAACAATAAAAAAACACGTTTAATATAGTCAATAAACCTCTCCGTCCACAGATAAAGCGTTGTCGTTACCAAACAGGAACGTTTACTCGGCCGGCGCGTCCCCCGCGCAGTCCGGCGACGAGTCCCGGACGTCTCGGAGGTTCGCTAACACTTATTATATTAATAATATTTACGTTTGTATGGAAAATTTCCAAAATTGTGACGAAGTTAGCTATTTAAGCTTCATTACATGGAGTTGGTATAAAAAGCTCCTGGTATATCATTGTTTATATTCAAAGTCAAAGTATTTATTTCGTCTTAGGAACAAACAGCTCACTTAACGAAAGTCACGTCTTAACAACTAAAATTACATTTAAAAGTAGTATTATGAGGTACACAAGCTTTAAGTCCTTTTAATTAACAAATCTTGTAAATAAATATATTTTTAAAAAGCTTTAAGGTTAAATAAAAGTATAAAATCTTGTATTTTCAGCCAGTGAAAAACAATAGAATTCAATAAATTATAAAAAATTGCGCTTGCAATAATCTACCAACTGGCTACACTAAATATTAATGCGCATGGCAAGACTGCAATATTCAAAATGTAACATAAATAAATTTGTTTTTATATTTGTAGCAATAACATTTAATCACTAATTAGCTTCATAACATAATAATGCCGTCTTGCCGCACATGAGCATCATAGGATAGAATCCATTACTTAGGTATTAAATAATAATTTAGGCAGGTAACATTGGCACTAATTATGAATTTTCTCTCTTTTCCATCTGTCAACACTCACTCGCTGGGGGTAATCGCACTCTGCAAACTGGTAACATCGGTTTTTCAAACTAATTCTATTTTGGAATATTGTTTTTTTCATTGCATGCATTTTGCTGTTTCATTATCTGCTTTCAATCTTTGCTTTTTTTTTATTCATAAAACTATAACTACCTCACATAATCATATTACATATCAATTGATTCCTTTCTTTTATATAACTTAATTGTGAATATTTCATGTACCTTTGACTATTTTGTTTGTAATTGCATTTCTTTCATTTCAATTTATTTCTCTTGCAATCTTATTTACGTAATGTTTGAACCCTTAAATTGTATAAATCCGAACAACAAAATTGCACCTTCCAACCTACAAACCCGCTGGCCCAAACCGACCGATCCGGAAACCGATTAACACAAAAGGTCCTCTCTCAGCGAGGTATCGGGCTTCAGTACAGCGTCAGCGCGGACCTTCATCCACGAGGCCTCGACCCTGGTCCTGGAGACCATCGAGGCCGGCATCAAGAAGCACTACCTGGTGCCGCTCACCGTGGCCCAGCGCTCCCGATGGCGGCGGAAGGGCGTCAAACTGCACATTTATAACGAGCATACGTTTATTGCTAAGCATCTGAGCGGGTAAGTCAATAAACTGATCAGTCGTCGGGTTTTCCTAATACGACATCAGTCAAAATGCGAATCAATATTGACTAACGTGAATTAAGAAATTCAAAAAAAATACCTATTTTTGAAATAGTTCAAATAAATTTGAGAAGACCTTAGACAGCTTGAAAAAAGTACATCTTGTATAAGTCGGTGGCCAAGGTCGAAACCAGTTGAGGATTAATGAATTCGCGGAGATTTCGACACCCAACTGCGACTACGGTTAAGTTTCACGCGGAATAGAGGACATTCAAAATATTATGTTATAGAAACTCTAAATTTCAACACAGCTCTTAAACATACATTAAAGATACCTTAATTAATTTATACTCGTACAGTGGCACAGTATGCGAAGTGTGCAACAAGACGATAGCGCGGCGGCTCGGCAAGCAAGGCTACGAGTGCCGCGACTGTCAACTCAAGTGCCACAAACACTGCCACGTCAAGGTGCCGTCCACCTGCACCCACTCCACCGTGCACAACATGGAGCTGTGAGTATTGGCTTACTGTTCATAATACACTTGGCTCATGGGCTGAACACTGTTGGTTACCTTTGCCGAACGAATTGAATGAGTGTGAAGTGTTGCTATGTGCAAAAATTTATTGGCTGAATGTAACTTGTTTAGTTATGATTAATATTACTGTTTAATTTAAAACCAATGACAATATTCAGTTGGTAGAAAAAACAGATTTATTTAAATCAAATATTTTTTTATTTCAAAGAAAAAAGATAAAGTAAAGCATACTTTATTATGTAGATCAAATTACCAGAACTTTATGGAGGTGGCTCATTTACAACAAAATTGATTTCAATACCTAAAACAGTATTTT
>DWNI01000253.1:0-10495 GCA_018250175.1 Alychna victa
ACCTTATATTTCTTTGTTTGGGTCATCTCATGATAAGATCTAAAAAGATACCAGATTGATCATGCTTTTAGTTTACTTGTCCTTGTTCGGTGACGATCATATCATGAGATGACCCAAACAAAGAAATATAAGGTCACTATGTAATACTTTATACTGGACTTCATCAACAAGTTGGTATCTTACCAGCCAGGAAGAAAGCGATGAAATGATCATATTGGGTATTAAAAAGTATAATTATAACCTATAAGAAAAAGTCCTCACACAATTGCCTCCTCTCTTGATTAGCATGGAGCGCCAGTAGCATAGAAGAATGATTTAGAATCAAGTGCATGAAAGAGCACCTTACACTCTCAGAAAACTGTAACCTAATCTGCGTCTCGAAGTAATAAAAACCTTCAGACAAAGTCTACAATCTGTTCTTAAGATCTGTAATTAAAAGTGTGTCCAACTGTGAAAAAACTTTTCGAGGATCTTTTTTCAACTTTTCTATTAAGTGAGGTATCGAATGCTTGATTCAAAAGTTAATTGAAGTTTCTTCAACTTAGATTTTGTTTTGCGATTTTACTTGAGATTTTATAGTCTTATTTTATAGATGGGTACTCGGTGTACAGAACGTGAAGCCTTACAAATAAGAATTTAAACGAAATAGTTCAAAAATTTGTGTACTGTATTTGTCTGTTTATTTTAGCTTAATGTTATTAAGAAGATTTCATGACCCAAAAAATTTTTCTAAGAAAGGATCACGGAGAAAATGAGCAAAACAACACAATTTACCAAGAATCATACAACTAGGTAGAAGCGTTTTTTAAATTATTTTAGAATTGTTAACCTTAATTTCAGAATACAAAAATTGTATAATACTTATACCTATTGTAAAACTAATTGATAAAGTAAGCCTTGATACTATTGAACAAATTAATACCCTTAGTTTAATCCCAATTTTGATAACACTCCAATATATTAACAACGCCTTGTCATCCAACAGTTATGCAAATTCACTGTTCGGATTACTCCAACGACATAATCGAAGTTGTAAATACTTGAGCGCTTCGCGGAGACATTTGTGGACAACTGACAAAGGATCTACTGCTCGCTCTAGAGACAGATTTACGATTGCCGCAAATCCTTAATGGCTGTTTCTTAGTTTCTCCTTGTCATAGTTCTTTGTATAAATCACTTCATTTTGTAGGGTTCTGTTTATGTAGGAAACAGTTAGAATTTTGGGCCTTCGCTTTCTGTTTGTTTCAACGTTAAAATTTTCACACTAAAGAGTAGAGTAATTTAAATTTACTTTGCTAGTGGCTATTTGCATTGATTTTACGAAGTTTTTTTATTATTATTTAGTTAGTTGTTATTTGTGAAGTTGATTCCAGAAAGAGGTTAGTTTATATTCATGAAGTTGATTCTAGAAAGCGTGTGTTAGGTATGTATTGTACAAGTTAGTACAAAACCCAGCGGCATTAAACTAGAAAGTCCTAGTGCTATATCACAGTCCATTGTTCAGATAGTCACATCACAAGCAAGAAAGCTTGACTTGAGCTCATCGTTTTATATGACGCGTTTCATCCATATCTGGTTTATGTTAACAATAAATATTTGATGATATATTCCAATACGGTAATTATAATGCCTAAAACCTACGAAATGTTCAATAAAAATGATAATTACTGCCATAAATGACCAACGCAGACTATCTCTTCAAATTATAATTTCAAAACATTAAATTACTCATATAACGCAATATGGACTAATTTTACCATTCTACATAGGTATCGCATATATTTATTAGTAACGGAATAAAACTACACAAATAGGCACGAACCAACCAGTTCCCTCTGCGGAGCAAGCGAATAAAAAAATTCTGAACGACGTTTTATTGTCAGTCAAACGTCAGTCAACTGTCAAACGGTTTTAGCGTAAACGCCATGTTATTTCCGTTCCATCCTTCGTTTTGTTAGACAAGCGAATATCTAGCAGTCTGTTAGATTGGTAACAACATCCAGAAACAATATTTTACATCATTTCATTTGAGATGTTACCGCCATTGGGTACGCAATTTATCATCATAATTGTTTTTAAAAAGTAAAACAAGAATGAGAACCTTAATTGTTTTTATGATGAAAATTTGGTTTAGGAAACCTTCCATTCGGTCTTTAATATTTATCTTAAATTAGACTGTTGCGTATGCTAATTTAACCTAAACAGTACACTTGCTGCAAATGTACCTTGTCCTACGTGTGTAGTTACGACAAAATAATATACCTAATCTCTTGCAGCTTCAAAGAAGATGAGATATTAATGGGAAAAATGTGGAACGTGTCTGTACTTTAAGGTCCTGTTTTTAATAACAGAGACTAATCTTCATTATTACGGCAGCTGCTATCTAAAGCAAACGAGGGTACCCAACTTCCTTTCTTGCAATAGGAATTTCGCCGGCAGACTACCTTTTTGTTTTGGCTTATTCAAAAAAATTTCAGCTTCTATCTATTCCTTATTATTGTCTATTCCTGTTCATGTGTCTCTATGTTTTCTTAGTAGTGATGTAAAATATATTTGTAAGCTACTGTAAACTTTGTAAACATTTTGGAAATTATATCCGATATATTCAAATAATCAAATATATTCACAATCTCGCAGAAACTTGTAATTTAGCCCTGCGTTATATCCTATTCCATGCGCAAATTTTGATAGCGATCCTTTAATTTATGGACTGATCGGAGAGATATATTATAACCTGTACAATGAAAACATGAATATCAGTAAATTAAAAACAACAAAGCATTTATGTAAGTAAATTTACGCTGTGCCTCACTAACAAAGGAAAAATAAAAGATTTAAAAAAAACCCACAAAAAGGTAAGCCGTAATCCAAACCAATTACTTACGGCCGAACTTTAATACGCTCATTAATCAGGGGCATCCTAATGAAGTACTCGTAAAAGTAAAAGGAATGAGTAATCATTAAATGGATAATTATTGTAGGCACGCATCAAATCTCCTACGAACTGTTTCATCGCTCATTGCAAGAAATTTCAGTTTAATACAAACATCTTACGAAAACTAAAAATAAAAATATAGCACAAATACAATTTGTTGGGAGAGACTAACCGGTAACTATTAAGAGACATTGCCAAAATCTTCAACAAACAATATTTTATAGACGTTAGCAGCACAGCATGAATCATAAAAGCGTATTATGAGAAAACATGTTAATTTAGTGAGTCGTCATAAGCTATTCGAAAACGCAAAATATCAATAACAAAGTATAATAATTATATCATCTATAAACAATCTTAATAATTCTCGCTACCGAAGAATTGCTGTATAATAGTCTCAGTACTTGTGTCCGAAATAAAAAAGTAACTCAACATATTTTTGCAGACGGTTTATAAAACAAATCTCATATTAAGTCCTTGTACAAAGTAAGGCCTACTTGCGGTCAACTGTCGGTCTATCAGCTTGCCGCCTACTTGTATCTAGTGGATGCCACACAATACATAATAGTGGATAAAGCCATCGCGGTTATACATATCGAATAACTAGTAGATCTACATTCCCCTCCGGAAGACGTAGTGTTTAATCTTTCTCTTTCTCTTTCCTTCAGTCATCCTTCTCCAGGAAGTAACCAAAGTATTCGTAACTCGGGCGAGGCTCTCCAGTATAAAATAGACTCCTACTCAGCAGCGCCACCGAATGACATCATTAGTAAAATCGAAAGTGGCGCTTTATCTATTTTCGAACCTGCAGAATAATATTCGCAACGACAGTGCGGGGCTCACACGTGACGCAGATATATAAAATTATGGACGTTAGCGATATCAACTACATCTATACATTTGTGTAGGCTATAATGTACTACTAACTGAATCATTTAATATCTAGCAAAATTGACGTAAACAAAACCAAACGAAGATAGATAGCAACTTCGTGATCTGGCGTGTTTGTCATTTCGCTTTCCAAACTTCGGTGACCCCAAAACTCATTTATCTCAAAGTTAGTTAAAGCGATTTACTACAGAATAAAATGATTAGGATGTCGAGACGCGATACGCTTCAAGCGAGCAGTACAGTGTACTGTACAAAAGTTTACTCGGTTGCTTCATCTGAACCGCGTAACGTTGGCATCACTGTAAAAGTGGACAGGATCACATTTCACAAGTGTACAACTTATACACTTGCTTATAAAGTGACCAATCAGCCATGACGCCGATGAGGTACCGAGAACCAAAGTATACGTAAGCGGTTACAAATCTTCAACACCGACAAAAGACCTCGATTTCGAGTAATAAAATGCCTATTTGAACACACATAAATAATGACAAGGTCGTACATCCCAAATACGGTTCCCGATTTGTAATTCGCTATACAAAGACAAACGAGACTATTTCGTTATCAAGCAAGCGAATCCGAAAAATAGATAAAAAGTATCATAAAATTATAAATAAGAATAGAATGATGACTTCTGCCCTCGATTTGGCTGTTCATTGTAAATAATATTTAATAAAATTTAATTCATTATTATTACAATTAAATATTATATCACTTGTAATGTAACTGTGGGCACGGTGTGGATTTATCAGGGTGTTTGTGGAAAATACCAATTACTTATTTAATTTTAGGGCTAATATGGAGCATTCGGAGCATTGCGGAGAATACCATCCAAGAGTAACCTCGGGCCCTTAAATACGCCGTTAAAACTTAAAAATTGGTCAAGACTAATTCCTCTAACTTCAAACAGTGTACAAACGTGCTCGCAAATATTTATCAATAACTCGATCGTTTATCTCAATCAAGTCCGGTGGCTGGGGCCGACCAGTAAAAACAGCAATTAGTCCAACGGTCCACTCCGCCGGAGGACAATCGCCCACGCGCCCGCGCCTCTACGCCCAACACATAAGGCTCTTGCCTATTTTTGCGCAATTCAATAACTAGGTAGGACATTCTTACTAGATATAAATGACACGAGTTGGCATGTTGAGTGTTATTCTTGCTAGAATAATAGTCTTTTGATAATCTTCCTTACGCGAAGTCCTACCACCAAACATTCGGCTTCTGTCACCTCTTGCAACACCTTGGTCTATTGGCCACTTTTGGTAGTATTCTATGCCGCCCCAATACGTTTTAAAAATCGGTTTAGCAAACCAAAATGTGCAAATTACAAAATGACTATCACCGATCAACGACTTACAATAATAAGTTTTATGTTTAAGGAGCTCGATGACAGTGGATTTTATTCTTATCTTATTAAGTCATCACAAACGACGCACGGAGTGGAGGCGTCATTAATCCACACACTAAAACGAATCTATTGCATTCTCGGGGCTCGCTCGGTATATTAACGTAATCCATATCGTTATAAATATTACATACAATGCTACGATAAAAATATATTGGAAGTAACTTTTGTAATGCGGCGCCACTGAGCGAATTTGTTGTTCTCGATGATACAGCAGCCGTCAGTTGTTTTATATTCCAACTGCCTTGTTAATAAAAATGATATAGGTATACTCGTATATGTTATTATAGATACCTATCTTTGGTAAATGCCCAATGCCTGAATATTAGCTTTACAAAAAAAAAACATATCATAACTTTATACCAAGTGTCATTCACTTTCTCGGTAGGTCGATAACTTCGGTTGTTACTTGTCAACGCCTTGCTGCCACGTTTATTATATAGTGCAAAAGCACCCCTTCATAATATTGTAATAATATTATCGTTATTTACTTCAGTATCAATAATAGCAAACTGTTTATTGTATTACACCGCCACGTTGCGAAGCGAGGGAACCCGCTCACCGATGACTCACGAAGTCACGATTCCGCGGCCGGTTTGGCGCGCGCGAACCTCGACGTAAGCGCCTCAAACATTCAACTCTACGTGACTCCGTATACTAAACATACAACACATCTTTGAATGTGCACTACAAGCTTTTTAATTCCGTTGTTAATAAGACTAAAACTAATATCAGTTTATTTCACCTAATTATTGGTCGCAGCAAACATGGTAGCCGCAACGCAACCGGTTAATAGATGTGATGATCGCAAGCGTCGACGCCATCGACCCTGCCTAGTAATTAAACATTAAAAAAACACGACGACCGTCTCCTCTTGTTATGGAGTTGGCGGATTTGCGACGCTGTAGGCTTACGAGTATATAAATAACAATTATTTTCTGATGTTAATTTGTTCTTGGCGATTGATTATTGCGCGTTGTGTTTATAACAACATATTAGAATATTATATAGTCGACGGACTACTGCGGTAATAATGATTTGATACAGCTGTGTGAATCATGGATTATGATCGTGTCCCTACAAGTTTTCAAAGATTCAAGATTAGAAATTAATTCATCGGTGATGATTAGATAAAGTAATAATATGGCATAATGCAATCCTAACTTTATAATCATATTCTTGAATAATAGAAATAATATAGATCAAAGAAAAATTATATTATCATACCTACGCTTACACACCCGGAAGAGACTTTCATATATAAAAGGAAAAGCTAATACCCGAAAAAAAAAAATTGGTCTCTCACTAACGTGTCTGCCATAGGTGAGAGTAGCCCCGGGGCTATATTATTATGACCTCATATTATCTTCAAATATATCTAAATTGAATTGGAATCAACACCAACAGAGCCTGCGTAGTAGTTGATTGGAACAAACGATGTTTAAGAAATCGCATCTACACATAAGAAAAGATTGGGTCCTAGTGTAACAAAACTTGTAAAGCTTTAATCGTGTCTACATCATCGAGGGCTAATCGATGACGCAACCTTGCAGCAGTAGGCGAGCGGCGGCCCTGAGCGGTCCTCTTCACAAATGAGGAAATCGACCAGCTGAAACTGATACCCTCAGAGAAAATGTACTTAGGAACTACGACTACTTCTTTTTTACTCATATCTCTCGGTCAAAGGGTAAAACAAATCACTCTTGAGCAAAGGCTGTACTTGGTAATACTAGGCGCTACTATTTCATTGGTGGCCTGGACGAAATGCAAATAAATAAATAATACCGCAAGTAAAGTAATACAGTTCAGTTCAATAGTTCACAAAGTACATTTTATATATCAGTACTGCTCTTGTAATATTTAAAAACTATAGACATTACATAAAATATATATCAAATGAATATTGATGTTGCCCACGGCAGTAGATTGTCGCAATACACGCTATGTAAATTGCACATGCACTATTTGAAATGGCTGATCTATTATTCGCGCGCGCGTCCATGCGCGACCTTCTCTATTTATTGAATTTTATTGTCAGTGGCGAATTCGCTTCGTATTGACAGCTTCCCGTGTACATACATAAACAACATGTACGCATTTGTTTATCGTTCTTTTTTATTTGCTTGCAAATTAATTCGCAGATCAACTAGAACTTTTATATTGAAGTAAGCCATTCCCACAATGATATAACGCAAACCAAATTTTTATACAGTCTTACCTATAGCTAGTTATCTATTTAGCTAAAAAAGAGTCAAAGTTTAAAGGAATCTAATTTACATGAACTTTTATGTTGATATGTTTTTAAATTGCCAAATCACAACATTCCTACTGCATTTGCGAATTAATATATTCTAGTAAGAATAGTTCTATGAGAATCTATATGGATTTACCAGAATGCAATGTAAATTCCACACTTGGAGACAGACTAGACAAAATTGAATATTTAGACATAGCATTTGCCTACACATTAATGTACTGGTTATCAGCCATTAGCAATTAAGATGAGCTATGATACTTTTTTTTTGTATCATAAGAGATCTGTAGTCTGCTCTCATATTCCCTGAAATCTATATCAGTTTTGATATTATTAGAATGACTTACTTAAGAACCTCAATACCACCTAACTACCATTTAAGCATCAAAATTATACAACATATTCCATAGTTAAAATGACCCTGTTGAATGGAGGCGTTAAGTATTATGTGACAGATAAATGTTTGTTCACTAGCCTTGACATAATGTCTATATTATCTCAGTGTGGGGGTGTTAGTTTTATTCATCTTATATTTTCGTCAAAATAAAACCAAGTTGTAAACAAAATTTAAACTTATTTTGAATTAGCTTTATTGCCTTTTCCAATTGGAACAGGCATATTAGATCAATTTTAAAATAAATTTAAATATTTTTCATGGATGAAGACATTCCCTAAACACTTTTTTGTAGGCAGAACATATTTTACCTAATTTTATTTTAGGTGGCAATTACAGTCAATTGTTAGTACATGATTAAATATTGAATAGTCAACTTTGACTGTACACATATTATGCACATAATATAGACGGCTTTTAAGACAGGCGACTGACGCGTGTGCCGCCGGTGTCCGCTCCGCGCCGTATATGGGTGCGCAACGCAAGGCCGCGCGGTGTCCTCACCAGCCAATTTAAACAGCTTTGGTTGACCCCTGGCCTACAACTTTCGCTTCAATATCATCTATTCAATGATAATTTTCTTCAATAACCAATTGGTCAATAACCTAGACCCTAGGAGTTATCATTCATTGTTTTAGTAAACCAAAAGGCATTTAGATTGTCTTATTAATAAAATTTACTCTAATATGTAATATTTTTGGGTGTTGTTATGTTTGTGTGCCCTATACATGTAGGAATAGTAGATTATTGAGAGACTTAAATAATGTCTATACCAGGGATGGTGAACCAATGGCACAAATCAATATTATGGGCATGTCATCGATCATATTTAATTTGTAATTGAAACATTGCAAATTTACCTATGGTATTAAATAAAGAGTTTTAAGTTGATATTGTTTATTATTTTCATTATTTAGTCTAATTTTTTTAGAAGAAATTGTATGATGATGCAGAAAGATTCGCCAATCCTGGTTATAATGTCTGTTTCTCCCAGCTGCCCAAACATCTTCATATAACTAAAAATTTGAGAACAGCATAAGTTTGTCATGGTAATAATAAAATTGATAAATACAGAGACAGATCATGTGATGCTTAGCTCAATGATTTTATTTCGATATGGGTAGATAAGAGTAAGATTTGTTTTGTTAATGAAAATTCCAAAAATGGTTTAATATGACATTAAAGATGAATACAGTTAGTTATCTTCTGTTTCACTTTGTTGTAAAATTATTCATTAGAAAAGAAGTCCAACAACCCCAATAACCCAAAAGAAAAATACCTCCAACACTGTAAACAGATTGCTAACTTAAGATACAGAGACAAACACATAAAAACTAGAGAATGATAAACGGTCTGTTTGCATTATATCCATGTCTATGAACCTCCTGCTATACAATATCTGAAATGTATTTTTTTATGCATTTTTTACTTATAAACAGCCAGCATTTTTTATTATGCAGATAGCTGACAAAGAAGCAGTCATTTGCCTCTGTTCTCTGGTGGCTCATGCCACCCGATGGTAACTGGTCATTATCCATAGACATCAGTAAAGGCACTAAAGATGCTTTACCCAAGTGCCGCTACCCAATAAGAAAGCAGGAGAACTATTGAAGCTAGCACAAATATTGAGTATAATTCTTAAAATGACTACTTTAGCAATAATGTGTAACATCCACAACTCACAGGACTCTTCTCTCACATTAAGTCAGTAAGGTAGCTTTTTAACGTTAAAAAAAGTATTAACTCCATAACATCAGCTGGAATACAGTCTATTTTCAAAAGATTCTAATCATGCTTTTGACATTTATCTGCAAACGTTTTCCATTAGGAGTTTTAAGTAGAGTTTTAAGAGAGTATTATCAATATTATAGGTGCTTATACTTTTAGTTAATTTATTTGTTAAGGTGACAAATTCAAATAATGTCACAGTTGACAAAGTAATATTGTTGTCATATCAATCAAATGATATAATATGTAAACATACAAGACTATTTAAAAAGAAGGAAGTATAAGTAATAAATGTGCGTTGCTCATTATAAGCAGTAACTTAGAGTAAATGTTGATCTGATTCATCAAAACTGTTTTACGTGTGAATAGTGAATCATAAGGAATTTCAGAAACATATGACATCGGCCTTGCACCTTGCACGTCGCATACAACAACACGAAGAAATTATTGAAAATAATTTATAACTACAAAAGGTTCAACTTTCCAGCATGATCCTACTCACCATCTGTTCTTTTTATATTGATGTTGATTCCCGACTGGATCCTCATTGCACCGTCATCCATTTTTACACAGGTTTATACACCACATACACGAAGGCACATTATTTCGCAATGAACGGTTGTTCAAAAATAATCTAACACATTTGGAAATCGCACATAGGAACCGGTGAAAATAACAAATAAATTTCTACACCCAGATTGACAGTTATATCGAGCTAGCTACACACTTCAGACTGGAACGTTTCAAATTTGTTTCGCTACAAGAGTCAAATCAATAACTAATATTTATAATTTACAAATTCAGCTATTGATTTGAAAATTGTAAATAGATGAATTATTTTAAAACAGAAAAAAAATTATATTTGAAATAATTTCGGTTACAACA
>DWNI01000254.1:0-10492 GCA_018250175.1 Alychna victa
AAGACTAATAAAGAGAAGATGAGTTCATAAAATGTTTATACTTGCGAACCCTATATACATATATATATCTAACAACCTTACTTCGCCTTATTTAGATGATGCAGCTAAACGTCTCCTAAGTTCAATTTTTTTAGAAAATTTGGTTTAGAAGATTTGCGCCCGCAACATTTTACTCAATCTCCTCTGTCTTTTCTGGTTCTCCTATTTTTGACGATGACGTAATTAATTTTATTTATCATTCAGTTTTAGTTATATGTTTGCGGACAGTCTTTTAAAAATCAATAACGATTTTGCTTTTATAATTTTAAAACATTGCTTTTTTTCGAGCGCGCTCTTTATGTTTATGTAGGTATGGAGTTTAATTTCTGTGCTCTCTGTATTTTGTGTCGAAACCCAAAAAACCTTAAACCATAGAGTACTAACCTCTAAGTTTTGTCGTCGGTATCATATTAGTAGTCTCTGAAACTATCTGCACTCTGTTTAGATACCTATCTAGTCTGTGTTGTATAGCCTGTGGTCCGAGTTGAAAAATAAAACTTATAAAAGGACAAGTCACATCTGTCAAATTAATAGAATGAACTCAATTCCATCAAATCCAACCACAAATCAGAATAACAATTGAGTCAGACAGGGGCAGAAATGGCAGAATTGCTGTCCGTGCCGTTCAAAAAGTCGTCTGATGTAGATATCGTAAAGCCGTTGAAAAATTTAATTCAGGCGACATACAACACCGGAGGGAGCAGTGAAGATTACAGTGATGCCATCAACGAGCTGAGCCGCCTGCGCTCTAACGCGATATGGAAGGTATTCGAGAAATCGTCTCTGGATCTTCTCTACAGGTAGGTAAACCGCTCAACGATGAGTCACGGCTGAATCCATATAGCATTACTAAAGAGTACAATTAAGTTTCTGGAAATGGACGAACCACGAATCGACATCGTTCACAATTACAACATTTTTGGTGACAAATTTTATTTCAGATAATAATATATAGTTAGTCCAATATTTGTTAGGAATATAAAAAAGTTTTTGGTTTATTAACAACAATTTAATTAAACAAGAATTTTATCAAGAAAAGTTCTGCAATGTAAACAAGCATCAGTTTTCCCGTGTTATGGCTATGCAATTGAGCTTAAAGGTGGTTGGACCCAAAGGTTCTATAGAATAATTAATCAGTCAGTAAAGAAGTGATGTTGAAACCTTGGTATGCAAGACACTGCACCATGTTCAAGCTAGTGGGGATCAAAACAAAAATTGTTATTTGGACATTGAGTAACATAATGATATTTATTTATAAGAAATTTATAAAGTGAAAATTACTTTAAAATTATACAAGTAATAATGTTATAACATATTGTGCTCTGCCCACAGCTACTACGACCAGCTGGTGTCGCTGGAGAGCAAGATCCCGCCACAGGAAGTACAGATCCCCTTCAAATGGAAGGATGCGTTCGACAGGGGCTCTCTGTTTGGAGGTCGGATGAGCCTAAGTGAGTATCATGGGATCATATTTTTAATTGTAGTCTTTTACAGTGTGAATAGATTAGGCTACTATGGTTGCTTGGCATGTTATTTTGCTTGTTTTCTGCTGTAAACTTGTAATTAATCAATCTATTGTATGCTTTTCTTTCTGTCTTATGTTGGCACCAAACATGCGAAACCACATGCTATTCATTGACAAAAAAGAAAAAGTGGTAAACAATTTTCAACTCTCCAACTGACAGAAGGAGGGTGGTAGCCAGCCAGTTGATCTGATGTAGCCATGTCTCTTATGCTACGAGGCATGTTGAGTTGGTCTTTCTGGAATAACAACATAAGACTACCGGCGATTGAGAAAGGAATTCATTTGTTTTTCAGCCATTAGCTCTCTCGCATACGAGAAGATGTGCATCCTGTTCAACATTGGAGCCATGCAGAGTGCCATGGCCGCGCAGCAGCCGCTCGACACGGAGGACTCGCTGAAGCTGGCCGCCAAGCTGTTTCAGGTAAACATGCACACACCAACCCTTGGTTGGCGATATTAGTGTCGTAGGTGCTGCATCACAATGGATATTATTTGCTTCGCTATATACAAAACAACATGTTATTTTATTACCAGTAACCCATGCTAGTTGAAATTAAAGTTCCTTTATATATGTTTGTTCTTAGACATGTATTGACAATATTAATTTGTAATCATGTAAATTTGGTGTATCGCTAACAAATAAAACGACCGTCTCACTCTGAGATAGTTTATTACTGGTTGACAGAACGTATGCACCCGCTCTTATACATACCATCCCTCCAACATCATTTTGAGACTCTGAGGAACAATAAAAAAAAATTCTCTTAATAATACTATTGTAACTAAAAATATTGCTTATAATTTACTTTTTTTCTTGTTCTCCGTTGCCGCTCTGTCTGCTGAGCGCCTATATTATCTCCGTCACTCGAGGCTTCATCCCTCGAGGCTTGCGGTAATTCAGCAGACAGTTCGGCATCAATCGACCTGGTGCCTTCGCCACCATCGCGAGCTTCTTCCCACTCATCATTGTCGTCTGCCTCACCCCTTTCATGCGGAACGTTATCCGTTAATTGTTTACTTGTATTGGCCTCGTTAGACCCTTCTACTGACACTGCCGACGGGGAGGTTTCATCAGCTAGGGGCGACACAAGCGACGATGATGAGACAGATGACACAAAATTTTCTGAATTACATTCTAAGTTAGATTTTACATAAGGTTCATCTTTATTTTCAAATTTAATTAATTGATCTATGTGTCTTTTGCAGCTTACATTATAAACATCAAAATGCACTTCAAACATTCTTTCACCTACTTTGTTAATTATTTTAGCTTTCGACCATTTTCCCTTTCTACCAATATACCATTTAGCCCACACAGTTTCACCCACGTTAAAATGCCTGCATTTGTTATATATTTTTGCGTCAGTGCAATCATTATGTTTAGGAGGAAGAATTAAGTCTAATTTACAACGTAAATCGCGACCAAACATTAACTTCGCCGGCGTAACGCCCGTCGCGCAATGAATAGTATTTCTATATTCGAACAGAAAACTCAACAATTTATCATGAACTAATTGTTTAGGAGTGCTATCGGCTACTATTGATTTAATCATTTTTTTACATGTTTTCACTGAATTTTCCGCTTGGCCATTACTGGCTGGATGATATATCGGTGAAGTTAGATGCTTAATACCGTTCGTAATACAAAACCTTTGAAATTCCGCAGACGAGATTTTAACATCATTATCTGATACAATCACAGCGGGAATACCGAATATCGCAAATATATTTTTTAATTTACTTATAAGTGCATTCGTAGTAGTGCCACAATTCATATGTACACATTCTAACCACTTACTGAAGGCATCTATGACAATTAAATAGTCGTTTTGTCCTATCGACATGTAGTCTATATGAATACGGTGCCACGGAGTCGGCGGCTTCGGCCACGGCGCAGGTGGCGCGCGTGACGGTGCACTGCGCACGGCCGCGCACACAGTGCAAGCCGCGATCCAGCGTTCGATATCCCGGTCCATGCCCGGCCACCACATTCTACTACGAGCGGCACTTTTTGTCTTAACGACGCCAAAATGTGCAGTATGCAACTCCTCTAACATTTTCTGGCGAAAAACACGCGGAACGACGACCCTGTGACCTCTCAATAAGCAACCCTCGTGAAGTTCTAAGTCTTGTTTACATTGAAAAAACGGCAATATCGATTTACACATAATTTTACGTGGCCAGCCGTGATGCATGTATTTAATAACAGTTTGTAAAACATTATCAACGCCGGTCGCTTCCTTAACGTCAACATAAGAAACCGGTTTCGTGATCGCATCTAAGAAAAGGAACGGCACCTGTACTTTCTTCTCGCTCGCTCCGCCCCCCGTGTGTGATAAAGGCGCTCGAGAAAAATAATCTGCCACCAAGTTATTGCGACTACTAATATACTGTACTACATAATTATAGGCGGAAAGTATTACCGCGTATCTCTGCAATCGTAACGCTGCTGTTACAGAAATACCATTTTTCTTTCCGAAAATAGACAAGAGGGGCCTATGATCTGTTTTGAGAACGAAGGGGTCTCGGCGACCATACAAGTACTGATGAAAGTGTTTTACAGCAAATATAATCGCCGTAGCCTCTTTTTGAATCTGGCTGTAGTTTTTTTCACTAGCCGACAGCGACCTAGAAGCGAAAGCGATCGGTCGTTCGGTGCCGTCACCGTAGCAGTGAGCGAGCACCGCGCCGAGCCCTGCCGGGCCGGCGTCCACCGCGAGCACGAGCCGCGCACGTGGGTCGAAGTGCGCCAGCACCCGGTCCGATGCCAGCTCTCGCTTCACTTGATCCAGCGCGCGCTGTTGCCGTTCGCCCCACTCCCATCTGGTATCCGCGCGTAACAATTCGTGCAACGGACTCAATACCGATGATGCATTCGGAACAAAATTCCTGTAATAATTAACTACCCCGAGAAAACGTTTAACTTCCGTGACGTCACGAGGTACGGGCGCGTTAATTATTGCTTCTACTTTATTGGGGCAAGTTCTTAGGCCTTTATTATCGATGACATATCCTAGGTATGTAACGCTGTCTTGAAAGAAGGAACATTTATCCTTCTGCAGTGTCAAGCCGGCGCCCTGTAAGCGCCGCAATACCTCTTTCAACCTAGCCAAATGAATTTCTTTGGTTGGCCCCGTACAGCATACGTCATCGAGCCAACAGCTGACCCCTTCGATTCCCGACAAAAGTACCTCCATGGTTCGTTGAAATATCGCCGGGGCGTTAGCTAATCCATAAACTAAACGGGTGAATTTAAAGAGACCCTTAGGAGTATTTATTGTAGTCAATACTTGAGATGATTCCGATATCGGAATTTGATTATACGCGTTACTCAGATCTAGCTTAGTGTACTGCTTGCCACCACCTATTTTAGCAAACACCTCCTCTATTCGAGGCAAGGGGTATCTGTCTATTTTTAAATCCTTATTTAAAGTACAAGAGAAGTCGCCTGCAATTTTTAACTTGCCGTTTTCTTTTAAAACTGGGACGATGGGAGTTGCGTACTCTGAAAAGGTAACGGGTTCTAAAATGCCTAAACCAACTAGTCGTTCAATCTCCTTCTCCACCTTCTCTTTAAGCGCAAAGGGAATGGATCGGGGCTTAAAAAATTTTGGAGTAGCATTATCCTTTAAATGTAATTCTACTTTAAATTTATTAAAACAACCAAGTTCCTGCCTCCAGACGTCAGGGAATTCGTTTAATAATTGTGTCACTTCTACGATGTTTGGTTTCGAATCTATTTTATTATTAGAAGTTATAAAACATATTTGGAATTTTGTCATAAAATTACGACCTAGCAAGGGCGGTCCCCCAGTTTGTATGACATAAAACTTAATTTCTTGAATACAATTATTATAATTAACTTTAGAAACAAAATAGCCCTGCGGTGTAATTTTGTGACCGTTGTATAAGCACATTTTTAAGTCACTTTTCGACAACTTAAACTGAGAAAAATGCTGACAATACAGTTTATCTGAAATAACGCTAGCCCCTGAACCGGAATCTAATTCCATACAGAGTTCAACATCGTTAACAATTACATTAATTTTGATAGGTTCATGATCGACATACCTCAAATTGTACATTTCACACTCCTTACACTTATGGTGATGATCCTCCTTGCTCTGAGAGTCTACCTCAATGGAATGTAAACGTGCTCCATTCCCTTCACGACACACTCTCTTTAAATGCCCTTTACGACCGCACTTTTGGCACGCGAAATTTTTATAACGGCACTTCACAGCTTCGTGATTTTTTAAACCGCACACCGAACACTGTACAACCGCTGCTCCCGCGAACCGCGCTTGCGCCGGCGCCGGCGGCTGCGCCCCGCGACGCTCGCCTATCTTGAATACTGGTTCTTCTTTCATGACCTCCTCCGTCCTGACTCCACTACTACGCGCTTGGCGTGCACAGGCGGCCTGCTGTGCTATTGCTATCGCACCTGAGAACGTCAGGGTATTCAAGTCCTGTTCAAAAAGCCGATCCCGTTCAGGTCCCACCTTCAATCCAAGGACGAATCGATCTCGTAGCATCATCTGCAGTTCAGAACCGAATTCACAATATACGGCGAGACCGCGTAGTCGCGCAGCCCACTCCTCCACACTTTCACCCTCCATTCGAGTTGCTTCGTAAAACTGCGCTCGGTCGGCAAAAGTTGACCTCTTAGGTGAAAAGTGTCCTTTTAGTACTTTCACTATCTCCTTGAACCCAACATCTTCCAACTTCTTCGGATGTACAAGGTTTACGGTCAAGCGATATGACTCATCCGATAGATGAGTTAATAATACGGCACTCTGATTTTCTTCTTTAATGGCATTTAACTTAATGAATTGCGTTAATTTTCCATAAAATACTTCCCACTCTTGCATTTTGTAATCAAAAACACTTAGATTTCCGATGAAGTTTGCCATTTTTTATTTTTGACATACGTGGGTACTCCTCGTCGCCAGATGGTGTATCGCTAACAAATAAAACGACCGTCTCACTCTGAGATAGTTTATTACTGGTTGACAGAACGTATGCACCCGCTCTTATACATACCATAAATACTATATTTCTCGTTTTTCAGGTATGATTATCTAATCCATAACGCCAAACACATAATAATTCCCCTGATTAAAATGTTACCCTACCATTGTGCTGAATGTGCCCTGTATTGCATATCTGAAGACGAAATGAATGAACACATGTATACGAAACATGTCAAAGCAAAACGTCTTTCTATTGATGACTGTCCAACCAAGATATCAGACAAAATTAAGTTTGAAGATGAGGATAATAAGGAAATAAATGAAAATATAAAACGATTGAAATTTTTAATTGCTAAGGAGGAAGATATTATCAGGAATATTGATGGATACAATAAGAAAAATGTTTTAAAAAACTTTACGATGAATTGCAAAGTTGACGTAGGAAAAATTGCACCAAAGAGGCTACGTCAGTCTGATGATTGTAATAGCTCTAACGTAACTGATGCATGTGAAAGTGATTATAAGAATCCAGTAGCAGAATTTGGATCTTCCATAGACAAAAAACATGTGACAGAAAGCCATGAAACTAGTCTTGAAAAGAAAGTAGATGTAAAAGCTCTTACGTATAATAGTTTAATTAAAAATGAAGTAGATGTTTTTAAAAGTCGTGATGCTGATCCTGCAACAGATTTCTCAGATTTGGACGATGACCCTATAGTTATATTGGCACCTGTAAAAAAAGAGTTTGAGACTGAAAGTGAGCACGAGAGCGTGCATTTCGATGATCTGATGAAGCCAGGAATATTCAATTGTAAGCGATGTTACAAGATATTTCCTACTAGGTGAGTTTATTCATTATTTCGTTCTAACGTACGTTCAAACCACTAGGCTATCACTCGACTGTTTTATCTATATTTAATGTAATTTTATTGCCTATATTTTAGGTTCGCAGTCATAGTCCATGAAGCAGTACATTTGGACCTGTCTAACGCTGCTCCAGAGAACTATAGATGTAAAGTGAAACAGAAAACTGAAGCAAGTACTCTCCCCTTCACATCAGGAATGTCCAACCAAGTTAAAACATGTGTTCGGTGCAACGAACAGGTAGCTGACGAGAAATTGCATGCAAAGACATGTTTTAGAATGTATTGTTCCGCTTGTTCTAGAGGTTTTAACAATAAAATGTATCTGACAGCTCATGAAGCAAAATGTAATGGACAAGCAGTAGTAAATATATGTGATCCGTGCCTGTACCTAAAGGAAAAACCTAAACATATCCAGTATTATGGTATAATGAGGTTTGATCAACAGGGTGTTAAACGAATATGTCATTGGTGTGGGAAAATGTGTGATTATGTATCATCGGTGACAATCATAAGCAAGAAAACATTGAAAGATAGGATTAGGTTTGAGGGCGAAGAGCGAGATGCAAAGATGAAAAACAACGACTCTAAGAGCGAAAAGGTGAAAAAAATTTGTAAATTAAAAGAAATAGAAAAAATTAAGAAAAACAAACTTAGTCATAAAATTGTTACCAACGATCGCGCCCCAGTGCGGAAGATACTTTCAAATTGGGAAAGGTTGAAAATGATTCAACATCGATTGAAGTTGATGAAGAAATAAAATGTTTAATGTATTTTGTCTTTTACTACCTATGTAATGTTGTTTGTTGCATTTTTGACCAGATAGGTACTGCTGCATTACCGCATAACATCTATAACAAGATGTACCGATCTTTAGGGGGTCTCTGTGTAAAAAAGTAATTTAAAATGCCAAAGTTTATTTATTCGTGGTGCTCATTTAACCAAAATTGAAAGCAACTGACCAAGTGATGAACCCTTTCGCCTCTAAAACAAATCCTGGGCTACAGCCTTGTTTGACGGGCACTTATTATAGTGATGCAGCATAAAAGGGTTCGACTTTAATGTTATTACGTTATTTACAAATACAAACGGGTAGTAAAGTTATTTGTAGTGATGATTTAACGAGTATAATTTATTGCGTTTGTGCGACTTCTAATCGAAATTGAAATGCTTCCAACGCCACGCTGTCTTCCGGCAATAAAGTAGATTAAATAATTATAGAATGTCTACTTCTGTTAAGTACTTGATTACTGCCTACGCTATGAATTTCATGTCTGCACGGTTGTTATGAGTATTGCTGACATCTTAGCTACAGATATACAAATTAGTGTAAGTTTCCAAAAACAGATGGCGGGACTGATATGAAGATATTAATAATATAATTGTTCTCAATATCATAAAATTATCCGGCGCATTTAGAATTCTATTCAATTTTTGCCCATTTATTTGTTATTATACTCTAGCTGGACTATTAAACTAACATTTAGCCTTGAAGCTGTTTCGTAAGTGTTACAAATAAGTATACAGAATAATACATTTCATTAAGTCTAAAGAATTGGTGTGGAAAGTCTTTCATCACTACTTGGGCTTTACAGGTACCATCGCAACACACGAAGCGCTGGAGAAGCGTGGTCCAAGTTGCACCAGGTTTACGTTAGTTTCCACGATCTTTTATGTAAATCTACTCTTCACTGGGCTGGTTGAATGCAGTCACGCGTGATGATATCTTCATTCGGTCTGCGTAATTACTAATTAGAATTAGGCATAAATTACCTAATAGTGAGCTGCTACTAATTATACAACAATAATTAGCGTCTTGGCTTGTTGCTTGAGCTCTAAATATGATTTACGTTACGTACCGAAGCACATGTTGTCTTGTGTTAATCACGCGGCCAAACGTCATACAAGTATGGCAAACCTAAGAAAGGACTGCTCGACTCGATCAAATCGTTTAATTTCTCTTTATGAGCCATTGAAGTATTACATATTACTTAATTACTTATAGAATGGGATTGGCGTAACCTTTTTTTATACTTAGGCAGCAAAAAGTATGTAAAGGTAACAAAAAAAGGAACAATTAACTAAAGAATGACATTGAAACTGAATTAGAAACAATTGAGAAATCTAAATACGCCTCAACTATATATCGAAATGAACGACTTTAAAATCGGTGCCTTTGAACTCAGATTCGATCTCCGAAGTGTTTCAGCGAATAAGTCGCTACGATCTCGCTACGACTTTTAAAACGAGAGTTACGTAATAAGAAACGTTCAAGAATCTTACTGTAGTTTTTTGTTTAATTATTTTTCTTCGTCCATTATACCGTGTACGTGCGCTATCATCTTTGTAGGCTAACTTTACATTTGCACTAATTAAAGTAACATCGCAATATCCAGATTGCGTTGCCTACTGCAAGTATCAAAAGAAGTAAATACGTTCATGGTTTTCCACGTCCTTTCTAATAGAATGTAGTAATCTTGAGCTCTTCATACGAAGCTAACGAGATATCTCAAGACTAGCGAGGATCGTCGAGAGCGTCTGAGCGTTCGTTAATCACAGGCGGCAGTTCCGTTCCAATTAATTTAATGAAGTACCGATAGCAAACAATATTCAGTTTATGAAGAGCATTTGGATTCTCGTTTTAAGTATCGGTACGTACAAATTGCTTGCATTCGCCATTTAATTAAAATTTACAAAGGTGTCAATATTTTGCAGCCATTCGAGTAATACGTAAGTACTTAGGGGGGGTGTTCTGTGTGTCGCTTATTTTTACGTAAAAGTAGCAGCTTTGTTTACTGTTTGGGGGGACGTTAAAAATTAGTAAAATACTTCCTACGTTATACTTGACTTGACGATATCTATTATCGGCTATATTATTCTATCTGTCAGCAAAATGTCATATGCGTAAAAGATATGACTTCACACCTTAAAAAAGCGACTTCAAATCAATATACGTTCAAGACATCATTTTAAGAGTTTTCTGATGTATCTTCAAAGTCAAGGGTCCAACAACAATTCAGTTTATATGGGACCACACGGCCTTTCAAATAAAATAAGAATCATCAAAATCGGTTCACCCAGTCAAAATTTCA
>DWNI01000255.1:0-10490 GCA_018250175.1 Alychna victa
TCGTCTCATCATATCCCCATGATGTGTGGTATAGTTAGATAGATTGTTCGAAAGTATTATGGGTCTGCGAAAACTATTTTTTTCATTTCATTTTATTTTTTCCATTTACAAAATATAAAGTTTTATTAGAGACAAATGTCAACCCCCACCTGCCTTACTGCCTGTTGAACGATTGGTTTTGGAAATGTGAAAAAATTTCCCAACAGTAGTATTTCAATGACAAACACATGTACACTACATTTTTAAAGGTAGAGATTAATAAAGGAAATTGTAATTTAGATTTAATGGATCATCCAGTAGCACATGTGTCTTGGAATGACGCAAGAGCTTACTGTCAGTGGAGAGGAGCGAGATTGCCTAGTGAAGCAGAATGGGAAGCAGCATGCCGTGGTGGCCATCATGACACTAAATATCCATGGGGTGACAAATTATTCCCTAATCATACACACATGTAAGTTTAAAAGTTGCAATAGTAAATATTATTACTAGAAATAAATTAATCAATCTCAAAAGCTTTTATTTGTTCTAATTTTTGCCTTTAATCCTAACATTTAACCATCCTGCATTTTTTGCCCTCTTGCTTTTACAAACCACCTACTGCTGCATTTACAATTTTTTTATTTTTTACCTGAAATAAGTTAATGCTTGACAACAATGCCACCTGTTGGTAAGTGGCTATGATGTATAAGATAGTGAGCGCACAATTGATAGTTTCATTTGGTTTTATATTTATTTTTCTTTATAAAAAATATTTAATATATTTTCTGTGCTCTCAGGGCAAACATTTGGCAAGGTACATTCCCAAATCATAATTCAGCAAAGGATGGTTTCATTGGCACGAACCCAGTCCACATGTTTCTGCAAAATGATTTTGGTTTACATAATATGGCTGGCAATGTATGGGAGTGGACTGAAGATACATGGTCAGACCAAAAAGTAAGTTATTTTGTAAATTACAATAAATTTTTATAATGTTGAATATTAAAAAAAAATATGAGTGTAATCTTCCTTTCTAATTATAATAATGATTCTCATGTAAAATTTGTGAAAAAGAATATTCGCTAGCACAAGCTAGTAAATATACAGGATACCATAAAATTGACAAAGAATAATGTTATGTTACAGCCAAAGGAAAAAGTAAAGAAAGGAGGTTCATATTTATGCCACAAATCATATTGTTATCGGTATCGTTGTTCTGCTCGCTCACATAACACTGATGATAGTTCTGCTGGGAATTTAGGATTTCGTTGTGCTAAATCTGCATAATTAATGTGAAATTATTTGTAAACATTTTACAATTATTTAGAATTACTTGAAGCTTTGTACACAGAATTTTATTTCAATATGCCTTAGTGAAAAGTAAGGTGAGTATAATTATATTTTTAACTGGGTATGTAAATGTTTTTATTTTATTTTGCTTGTTAGGTTGTGATAGTTACTTGATTATAATGAATTTATTGATTTTCCTCTAGTGAATATCGGTTTTATGTACTTAATAATAAAACTTGCGAATTATTAAATACTTACCTTATGTTTAGATTTCTTGGATTTGTAGGAATTCTTAAAATCCTAGTGATTTCTTTTATATTTTATTGTAAAATGTTAAATTCAGATTAATTAATATGCGCATTTATGGTTGGGGTGTGTTCACCGCATAAATAGTGTTTTTATATGCTCGAATTCAGTGTGCGTTTGCATGTCTGTAGGGTAGACACGGTGTAGTTAGATGAGGAAAATAAAACCTTATTAACCACTTTACAAAAATACGTTTTCAACTTATCCTATAAAACTACTAATTAACCTTAGTATAAATAAAAGGACTTTTATAAGTGGTTTACAGCAAATAATTGAACAACTTTTAAAATATTAACAGGTCAAACAGTTTCATTAATTCATTGCACTGCAAAACAACATGCAGTGTTATAAAATATGTTGTAATAAATATATTGTATGTGACTGAATGTTTTATTCTGTCATGTAGTGAAATTGTAGAGCAAACTAAATAGAATTCTAGTAAATAAGACTCAATATTCCTATGTTTATTGTGACTGATCTGTATTGCATTCTTTATACAATTATATTAGGTTTTAAAACCTCGCATTTAAGCATAGTTTTGTTAATGTGTATACTGTAAAACCAAATTTTTTTAAATGTTTTATGTCACATGTCTTCCAATTTTTATACCATATAATTATGTCAAATAAATGTTTGGAAAGTAGTATGTATGTTTTTATTACTATGCATTGTAATTAATTTATACCAGTATGTTTTGTGTGTAAGAAACATGGCGGTCAGTGCAAACTATAATATCCTTGGTTTAATCATAATTAGAATAATGAATGTCAATGAGGCTGTAGGATAGGGAAGTTGAATGTCAAACAAAATATAAAGTAATTATAGTTTATTTGCATTTTTGTATAAAAATTGCAATAATACAATAACTGATTTCAATACCATCACTAATGAAACAAAATTTTATTTACAAAATGGCGAGCTTTAGCTTAAACCTCAATCACACGAGGTGAAAGCAGGTATATTCGGAGTACAAAAAGCACCTCTTGATATTGGTAAGTACAAAACAAAACGGAAGACTAAATAAAGAAAGAAATTACATGGCTATTGCTACAAACCCGTTATTTTTCAATCTATGAGCGATTTTGTTATTTTATTGTGAATCGGTACAATCACTTGTAACTATTCCCAACTTGTAAAAAATATTACAATAAAGCTGTGAACTGTCTCAATGTGCAAACATCTTAAAGAATCAATAATTATATTCCTGGAAAAATATTAAGTCTTTTCAGTTTAATTTTGTACTAGTAAGTGCTAGATTAAACCAGTCATGTTTGCAAACTGTCAAGACAGTTCATTTTGATACATTTGGTAATTAAATAAAACATAACTTAAAATAAATAACCAACACAACCATCTAAGTGTCATAAAATATAATTACCTAACTGCATTGCACCAGCACTGTTGCCTTTCCATGTGAAACATCGTAACACTACAAGACGCGAGTCCGCGGTTACCGTACTGACAACGTAAATAAATAATCACACCAATTTTTGATCATTTACTTATTTGTTCATTATTACCTTTGATTATTAAATTATATGTTCATTGTTACCTTTGCTCATTCACTTATTACTTCATTATTACCTTTGATCAATAAAACATTTCTTATCTTAAAAGGTAATTGTTTACCTAACACCGCAATTATTAAAATAAAATGCCCTTAAATGATCTGTATACGAGTACATTGTGATTATTGTAAATTAATGTTTGATCATTACATATATTGCAAACGGTCCCATTCGCATTTTCGCAACTAATCCAACAAATACATCATTAAAATTATGGTAATTAAAATAGTAATTCAGTATTCAAAAATAAAATTTAAAACCATTATTTATAACTTAGGTACACAAAATATTAAAATTTGATAATTTAAACCGTAAATTGACAATTTATACAAATAACTTGCAAAAGCGGCAAGGTGCTCGTTCCTGTGTAAAATCATCGAAAAAAGCACCATTCGATATAGAGAAAATGTATTGTATATTTCACGACTGCATTCATCGGCCGGTCACTAAAACTATAAGCAGCATACTTACAAGTAATAAAAGTACAAAACGCTATGCGATCACAAAATCTAGCTAAATTGTATCAATAAAATAAAAATGTACACCATTGATACCGCCTAACCATATATACACTAGATAAAATCACATTTAACTCTAAGGCTAGCTCCCGACTCTCGCTGTGAATGCTGGCGCGAACAGGAATTTCATTGATTCAGTCGCCACCTGGCGGTGTTTTGTACAATGAAAACGGGAGGACATTACATTTTTGGTAAATATTTTAATACCACCGATATATTTATATTTTAGCAGCAGATTAATAATGAATAAATCAGCAATATTGGATTGGTAAAGCGGGACGGCAACAAGTCAAACTGCGTAAAGCGGAGATAACATTATATTAGGAGTGCTCTAACTTCCCCGTCAATACTGCTAGAGCGTGATGCATGATTTTATCTTATCCTGCTGAACATTTATTTATAATACTAGTGAAATTAACTGTCGATGTAAAAAATATTCCAAAAATGCAACTAGCTCCCGTTATGAATATAACAGAATCGTCCGAACGTCGTCCTATTTCGGGGTCGCGTGTGTTCGCAGTATATAAAGAGTCTAGAGCCAGCATAACATTTGTTTCAAGCTGACGCTCAGAACGTCTAAAACACGAGACACGAACATCAACAACTCAAGACAAATTAAAAATTATTCATGATATAAAGAAAACATCTTTACGGTCTCATTAAATTCTTTGCTTTTAATACCTAATTTACATAATTTAACTTTTATAATGTACATAAAATGGTTTACTGTATTTACATATTTGTTTTAATCTGGCTTTAGGATTCAGTAAACCAGGATTTCGTGTTTCCTTGGGCCTGCGTGTTTTTGAAGTTCTGCGCGCGAGCTCGTTTAGATTCGACCTACACCTCCCAATTTGGGATAGGATTTTGGGAACATTTCAACATAAAACTTAAAGCTTCCGATGTTGTCTAAGTCATTCTTTTATCTATTTACGGCCGGTCCCAATAATCAATCTATACTAATAAATAAGTTATCTAGCAACGGACGAGTCACATACAGTAAGCAATAGTTGTTACGACTTTACATACAATATAAATTGATTTGATAGATTATTGCGACTGGCCAATATTGTTACAAAAAAGTGATCAAATGTTATCAATGTCGACTATTATTGTTACAAAAAGTGATGGAATGTCTCCCATCTCGGCCATTACTGTACCAAAGTGTTCCTATACAATCTATCTAATCCATCGGGAGATGTAGGATCGTTACAACTAAGCCGCCGCGGAGGGTCTAATCACAGAGTAGTTGGGGGAGCGTGCGCCGGGGGTCAGTTGCCGGCCGGCACGCGCGCGTCGTGTGCACTGCCCCTTATTGTTCTTGCTGAATGCTGTATGTCGCTCGGGGTAAGAAGTTAGTAATGTTAGGGGGAACTCTTTTAGCACAGATTAATAAATATTTGTCATTTTATCAGTTACATAGTTTTAAACGCATTAAGTGATCGACAAGGATTCCATGACGTCCAGATTCAGGCACAATTTCATTAACCATCAGGTCCGAAGGTACATTTGAGAGTCCTTCATAATATTCTCTGTGAAGTCTGTTAATTTAAATATAACCAGTATTTCAGACTACAGTTTAAATCGCCTGCTGTAACGACCCGAGGTTAACAGTGGATTGTAATAAATAAATAAACACTTACGCACTTTTACCCCTGCACTAAGCAACAGGGATCCTTGCCGCGGGTAGCATGGACAATACTAATAACAAATCAATAACACCCATGACCCACTTTATCTGCCACATAAACGTCTGCCCCAGCCGGGAATCGAATCCGAGATCATACGTTTCGCAGGGTCATTGACTAAGCTACGGGGTCGTCAATTATAATGATGAGCGCGTTAATATACAGAGTATAAACTCAATATTCAAGTTTAGTGACAAGATGATCAGAATAGTTGACGCCGAGCTAGACAGTATCACCAACACGTATTGTATGAAAATATTTAATTAAAATATTAATGGTTAAAGACTTGAAGACGATCCAGTGTTTCCCGTGTGTCCGGTGTTACGTCATCTGTCAAAGTTGACAGATAATAGACTGACAATTAATAGTGAATTAAAACTAAAGACGACGTCGCAAGTCTCTGCGCCGTCACGGCCAACCCTGACTGTCGCATGTCCTCGTGCGCCGCTCTTGTGTGTTTAGTCGTCCCGTGGGTCACCTGAAATACAATCACATTAGTACGCGCTCGACCATTCCTGATATATAGTGAGATATTCCTATCCCATTACACTGCATGTGTTACATGTAAGGAGTATCTAGAAGGTGACTGACTAGTAGCACAGCGTAGACTGGGCGTGCAATGCCCTTTGGATCTTTAATACAGGGCGTGGACCGGGCGTGCGAGGCCCTTTCGACCAGCCGTACAGAATTACAGGACGTGGACCAGGCATACAAGGCCTCTTCGACCAGCCCTACTTCGTAACAGGGTGAGGCTTAGGTGATGTGAGTTGAGTGGTATTGCAACTGAAGGTTGGATTTAGCAGTATTTTCGATCAATGGTGTTACAAGAACGAATATAATGACTATCTTTCTAATGTCTCACTTTCGTTTATGTGACTCTCCCTTTCAGAGACAGCTGAGAGAGTGTCAGAGCCGGCAGTCAGAGTGCCCTCACTTGAAATTGAGACAGTATCACTGTCGCTGTCAACTGGCAAGGTATGGTTAGTGTGTTCCCCCTCGACCGCCATCTCGGCCTCCTCACTGTCAAACATACTTGTCGCGATCTCTGTTAATCCCTCAAAACCCCTCGGCACTAAACGCAGGTTTTCACGTGAGTATTTAAGTACGCGATTACCTTCTCTAAGGGATTTTAATTCGTACCTATCATTATCGAGCACTTTGGTTATTATAAAAGGACCACAGAATCTTCTAGCCAACTTTGTTTGATTTCGCTCACTACATTTTATGAAAACGTAATCTCCAGTTGAAAAAGGTCTAACTCGCGCCCTACCACTATCAAAACGATGGGCTTCGGCCGCAGCCGCCTTTTGGATTCGGTTAGCTGCGTTGTCTCGAATAACATTTAAATTGGCACGTTCTGGTGTGTTTATATTCGGTTCTACCCTACCCAATCCTAACGATTGTGCGCGAATACCAAACATTAACTCGCTAGGGGTGTATCCAGTAACTCGAGACCGCGTGCTGTTCAATGCTAATTGAACATTGCTAAGTTCGTCACGCCATACTTTGTTCGCGTCATTTTCTATGATAGTAAGCAAACTTTTCAGAGTGCGCATAACGCGTTCGACTTGCCCATTAGCTCTAGAAGACCCGGTGGCTATTAGATGTAGTTCAATGTTGTACTGCTTACAGAAATCTTTAAAGTTCGAGCTAATATAACATCTCCCTTGATCAGCTATAACTCTTTTAGGTGCCCCAAATAATGAGACAGCCCTTTTTAAAGCTTTTACCGCGCAGGCAGCATCTAAAGACTGGGTGTACTCTAATAGAACGTATTTTGTGAACCCATCTATTATAACTGACGCATATTCTTTGCGGTCGCTTTTACCGCTCAGTTTCCCTGTCAGGTTTACGTGGACAGTGTGCCAAGGTACTGAAGTTTTAGGGATGGGATGCAGACGTACTTGCTGAGTACCAGATGGGCCTTTTGACGCCGTGCATACTATACAAGAATTAACAAATTTTCGAACGTTTTTTGCCATTTGCGGAAACCAATACTTTTCATAAATTTTGTCAAGTGTCTTTTCGTACCCTAGATGTTGGATTTCGCAGTGCACATGGTTAATAAGGGTCCAAATCAGAGACCGTGGAATGATAGGTAACCATGAAGTGATTTTATTACGCTCAACTTTCCTATATAGAATGCCGTCCCGTACGTCATATGTGTGAGAAGTAGCCTCGGGCAATTCACTATTAGAATGCTTGGTTATAAGTTCTACAACCTCTGGGTCTCTTTTTTGCTCAACTTGAAGCCAGCTGTCATGAAGCTCTACAAAATTTACAACTCTACGCGATGCTAAGGGTTCTACTTCGTGTTTTAGCGACTCAACAGTAGTATACTTATTATCACGTGAAGAAGAAATCGGATTTCTTGACAAATAGTCGGCGTGCTCCATGTTTCGCCCTTCTTTATAGACTATGTCGAAGTCATAAGCTTGCAGATATGCCCACCATCGATGGACACGTGGAGAGAGGTCAACTTTCACCTTAGACGCTTTCAGTGAGTTACAGTCGGTGAAAACTGTGAAGCGTTGACCATACAGATAGTGACGAAAGTTTTCGACAGCACGCACCACCGCTAACGTCTCCAGTTCATAAGAATGATATCTGGATTCGGTATCGGCGGTGCGGCGGCTAAAATAGGCTACAACACGGGGTATATTGTCATCTCTCTGAATTAAAATGGCTCCATAACCATCCGAGCTTGCGTCAGTATGGAGTTCTATAGGAACTTCAGGGTTGAAGATAGTCAGAACGGGTTCTGAGGTTAAAATGCCGATTAAATTTTTATGAAGTTCGCGGTGTTTGTCGGACCATGTGATATGCCCCTTTAACTTTGTGAGTGGGTACAGAGGTCCGGCTAATGTTGCAAAATTAGGAATGAACCTTCGAAAATATGAAGCCAAACCGAGAAATTGCCTGACTTGAGTAGTAGTGGTTGGAGCTGGCGCATCCACAAGAGCTCGAATCTTATAAGGATTTGGTCTAACTTCGCCGGCTCGAATAACATACCCGAGATAATCAATTTCTTTTTTTAAGAACTTACACTTCTGAATATTGAAAGAGAAGCCCGCTTCCTACAAAGCTTCGAGCACAGCATCTAAGCGGTATAGCCCTTCAGTTACATTGGGTGAAAAACATAATACGTCATCCATGTATGCGAGGGCTATGGTGTCACGGAGGGATTTTAGCGCCTTGTTGATGCAGCGCTGGTATATGGAGGCCGCGTTTCTCAAGCCAAACGGCATTGCCAGATATTCATATTGTCCGTCCGGCGTTACAAAGGCGGTTCGTTCTATTGAGCTTGGTTCCACTGCAATCTGGTACCCGGACGCCATGTCCAGGGAGGAAAAGTAATGAGCACCACTTAACCTGTCTACCTGTTTGTCTATCCTAGGGAGGGGGTAATGCTCGGGACGAGTATTAGCATTCAGCTCCCTGTAGTCAACGCACATCCTGAGGGTACCATCTTTTTTATTAACTAACAGAATCGGGCTCGCAAATGGAGAAGAGCTTTCGCGTATGACTCCAGCTTCTAAAAGAGATTGGACTTTATCTTTGACAATTTGTTTTTCCGTGGGGGATAACCGATACGGGCGGCGCTGTACCGTTTTATGGGCATCGATCAAATCAATATTTAGTCTACCTGTCGTAACCCGCCTAGTAGGGATGCCATTAATAAAAAAATCACTATACTTTTGCAGAACTTTTATTAAGGCGAGTTTTTCCGCCCCTACCAAGTCAGTATCAATATTGTCAAAGTGTAAATTATTAGTCATTTGACAGGTGTTGGTCTCCTTGCGTCTAATGAAAGTTAAATTATTACTGCTAATTTCGACACGAACACCCTGTTCGAGAACATCTCTTCATATAATAATTGCTTCCGAAATAGCGTCATCAGGGACAACGTGAAACATAATTGATAAAGGTATATCTTCAATAGTAACCGGACTAAGGATTTGTTTCGTGCATTTAACATCTTTTCCGCCTATCCCCGTTAAATAAACCTTGTCATTGCATTCAGTACCAAAAAGTTTCTCGGCGCGGCAAATTTTTACTAAGGAACAGACCGATCCGCTATCGAAAAGGAATAAAAACGTCTCACCAGATAACGTCGACAGAATACCTCTCGCTGTGCGTCGCATGCAGATATGGACATCCTTGCGTGTGGCTGGCTTCGCACTCGACTTCTTCTCAGGGCAACCGCTGCTGATGTGTCCCGCTTTCCCGCAGGTGAAACAGGTCACAATTCTCTCTTTTTCTTTATCCAATGGTTTGATGCTGTCGCGACGCTTTCGCCATTCCTCCATCTTGTGCCTCCGATTTCCGCAGAAGCGACAGCTTCCAGCGAATTTATTGTCTAGAAAGCGGAGTCGCTTAATATCACACTCATGCGGGTTGGCTTCTTCTTGGCGTCTCTTAAGTGAAATTCCGCCAAGTATTCTACAAAGCTGGGCCCTTGTAGAAATGGCATGTGAATTTAATTCCCTGCGTATCAGTGAATCTTTTTGTGATAACACAGAAATAGCCAGTCCGGTGATAACGTCTTCTGTTACATCAAATTTCGGTACCCGTTCAATGAGATTCCACAACCTCATTGCAGCTTCAGTCGCGGTTTCACGATTCTCTATTTGGAATTTAATTATTTCATCAAAATAATCCTGCATAAGCATCGAGCGCCCAAATCTGGCAAGCAAGATCTCTTTCACGTGCGGCCAAGTTAAATCAGCGATGCTCAGTTTGGTTAAGCATTTAGCGGCTCGCCCTTTAAGAGCATGTGTGAGAGCGAGTAGTAAATCAGGCCCAGCCAATTTCCGGCTATTCACGATAATTTCAGTTATGTTACACCAACCTGTGATGTCTGCATCAGCCTCGTCTGGATCAAACTGGACGAGATGCGGCGTAGAATTATAAGTCGTGTTTTGAGTCGTCGCTAGTAACCGTGACAAAAGTGCTTCCATGTTGGTTAATAAATTTGGCGCTCCGGCGTCTGTTCTTGATGGGCCAGCGATGTCATTACTGATCGCCTCAGTACTAAGCCCTCGATATCCCACTTCTGATGAAGACGATTCATTGTTTCCTTGTGAAGTATCCATGCTTTACGTGGGTAAACGGGCGAGGTGATCAGGGTTTCAATGAAA
>DWNI01000256.1:0-10484 GCA_018250175.1 Alychna victa
GTGCAGTGGTTTAAGCGTAAAAGCGTAACAGACAGACAGACAGAGTTACTTTCGAATTTATAATATTAGTATGGATTGTAACCAAATTTGCACGCCAGGAATGGCAATATACACTGGAACAAATTATGTTTAGGTATACCATGTCCTCTTTATACTATTAAATGTGTATCGTAATAAAATAAATAAAAACATGGAAAATGTTTCTAATCTCCTTTTATTTTTGTACTAAACAAACACGAGTAATTTGCATTTTGATGAGGTTGGATAAAACTAGACAAAGTAATTTAATCTAATTGAATGACGTTTAATGGAGGCTATAAACGTAATTCAATGTATATTTTTTTCGCTTCAGATATATTTATGATAAAGACTAATCCTATTCAAAATATTACGTTAGCCCAGCGCTATTCCGCAGAATCCAATTTCCGGAATGAATTGCTCTGCCATATTGTCTAAAGGTAAATACATATTTTATTTGTTTTATCCGTTCACTCACGAGTTATTTGGAAAAATTGGATTGGTTTGAAACCGCTTTGAAAAATTATAGTAACTTAGTGGTATCTGTTCGTTGCAAAGATATAATTTTTTATGAACCTTATCTTATTTTTATCTATTTCATCAATATTGAATTCAAAATTCTTTACGATTTTAATAACAAATTATGGCCTTCCGGAAATAAATCGGCACAACATGTTAGTATAAAACGATGCATAATGTGTGGATGGATGAAATGGATGTTTGGATGAAGTACATAGCATACTCACAGCGGCAGCCAATAGATAAACACATTCAATGTAATGACAATAAATATGCGGTATCAATAACATAATACACATAGTTACAGCAACCTTTAAGCATAACTTTAAGCTTATTATCGTGGGTTCCGTAACCATAATACTTAACTATTATTTGTTGAGTGGCTAAATGTTAAATTCCTGAAGGCCATTACGACTAACTTTAATTTATTATAGCACATCTATTGGATGTATTGGATCTATTAACATATCTATTGGACCACAATTCTTGTAGTTAGCCGAAACATCGGTATAAAGAACAGAAACCGTGAGCACCCGTTACAGTTAGTGATCCCAAACTCACCTCTACTGAACCACGGTATCAACGACAACGTCAAGACAAAGAACTCGAGTAGGTCAGATCTAATCCTAAACAAACCCAAATAGAGGAACGAAGCGGCAATTCTTATATTTCCAAACCGGATGAACAGACAGACAGTGAGTTTTTACGCCGGATGTGCACAGCGCCGGTTCAACGCACTTCACCGACTAGTAGGCCACAAAAACAGAGGTTTTAGCGCATTTCACACTTGACACTGTCATTATAGTGACAAATAAAAGGCAATTTATGTTTGAGAAAAACACTACGGTATAATAAATTGTTTTGACAGCTTCATCTCACGTGTTGGTCTCGTATTTGAGAGGAGGTACCGCTCTACTTCGTTGGAAATTGGTTTGGTGTGATGATTTGACTTGAATTACTCACTATGACTTTTTAACCAGGTTATGTCGCTTTTTATCCAAATCTCCATTTTAAAGTATATTAACTAATAATTTTATTTCGCAACAAATCTAGCCTTAATTCTGTTAAATGATTTATGAGAAGGGATTTTGGTGGACCTGGATTGCTGTGATTTTTAAATATATTTGGATTGTTTTACAACGCAAATAATGGAATATAGTTCTCTTTAAGAATCAATACTCATGTTTTAAAAGGGGTCAAGTGGCTCACATATTTTTGTGCCAAGCTCATATTGTGAGAGACTTCCGTTGAACAATGGAGCAAATGGATTGTAAATAATCTATAAAAAAATCATGCGTTACTATATTCATTTGACGTTGGATATTTCACTGACGTATTGCTAAGTTACAAGTGGCTCTACCTAGTGTTGCGTTAAGGATTATATTTCCAACAAAAGCAAACTTTTACATGGATCTATGTTTGTTTTTATGTTTTTTGTATTTATGGTTTAGGCCATATCTTCTTCGAGATTACAATCGAAGAATCGAATACATGTGTGATAGCGTACAAAACTTTCAATAGCCAGGTCTTTTCAGACAGAAGTTTCTGGATCCCTATAAGGGCCCTCTCTCACGCTGTCGTTCTAGCCCGACGCGGCATCAGGAATTGGCACACGAGTTTAGTGGACCGTCTAGTAGTTGCGACGTAAATAGACTACACTTGTCTGGCTGCAGCCTCGCGGTGCCTTCTGTGGCGTCGAACGTAACGGTGTATAATCAATGTACTAGATCGATCGTTGGATATTAATTATTACTTGCTTCGATAAACGTAAACGTCGTGAGGAATTCTGAATGTCTGGGAGTTATTTGGTTTGTTTCGCAACGATCTAGAGTTTGATATTTATTTATCTATTTATTTAGTCTTTATTGTATGTACACCACAGAATATGTTTTACAGAGGGAGAGAAAAAAAAACGAATTAATACAATAGGCGGTCTTATCGCTAAAGAGCTATTTCTTACAGACAACCTTGGGGTAGGAGTTATGAAGATAAGAAAACATTTAGGAGGGCAGGTGTATTTATAAACCATTGTATAGGAAATGAGTTTAGTGAGAAAGCAAGAGAAAGAAAAGGGACTAATATGTTGGACGAAAATAAATAGATGAATAATGTTGACAGCAATGGGTATTCTATTATCTGCGTGGACTATTCCTGTAACTCCTCGAATGTGTTGGTATCTACCTATCCACATATTAGTGAACCACGGTTGTGGTCTAGCTCTAAGTGAACCGTGAAGCCTCTATAAAAGGTTCGTTTCAAGAAGTCAGCGAGAAATAGTGGAAAAGCGATAAACTGCTAAAAGATTACTCTCACGGGTCATTATGCAATGTTCATTCTATAATATAATGGAGTAGGAAGTAGGGTAACGGCAAGGTTAGAGAATAATGGGCCATATAATCACGGAAAATTCCCGAAACTTGAAGATAAAGTGTAACTGCAATCAGAAGAACTAAGATGTTGTGAGCACTATACCTTACACGAAACATTATAAATGACAAGTGATCAAAAGATTTGGTGACGCTTCTCATATTACACTTCTACGTTATGGTTGGATGAAAATCAAGAATGATAAAGAAGAAATTAAATGAAATTTCGAGGAGAGAATGATAAGGCTTTCATTTTGCTAGGGCGCTCACCATCTCAAGTTTTATCTCCAGTTCTCCACTTACCATCAGGTCAGGTTCTGACTTATACTAAATTAAAAATATCGTATTGTTGAGGATTGTCAGGTTTCAGATTATGGATAGAACTTCAATCCTCTGCGAGTGATCTCACAAACCTTTTGGCTACTTCCATGTCAATAAAAGGGCAAAAGAAAAATTTACGTACAATGGAAACTGATTGGGAGGCTACCCGCTTGCTATCGCGAAGTAACTGGTGACTTCAAATGTTGTGATGCAGCCCGTCTCGCATCACTGTCCACAACTGGTCCAACGAGTTCGAACATTAACCCAGCTTATGCAATATCAAACTAGGTCTGTGGTAAACTTGTGAAGTATATTATACCCATTGGCTACTTGGCTACACCAATAAATAACGAAGTGTTTGTCTGTCAGCACAAAAATATATTTATGATAGCTAGGTACTATTGTTTTTAATATTGCTGGTTTGTCTGGTTTATTGCCAAGATTAGGCTCCAAATCGGCTAAAAGGATTTTCTAAAATCTTTTGGAATTACTTGACGAATGAGTTATGATATACAATTCTAATTATTTATCATCATGGACACTAAACATTTCAACTGTAACTTACGATTTATGTATTTTGACACCGATGTTTTGACCAAGTTACATGGATGAAGGTCACCACTGTTGAGTTATGACGTTTCAATTTATTAATCAAATTAAAAATGCTTGCAGGATTCGAACTTCAGACTACCCGTGTAGGAGACTACTGCTCGAACTTCTAGACTGTTCATAGGTACTTGGATCGGATCCTCTTTACTTCGACTGATATTATTACAATCCACACTACACTAAGAATCTCCAGTGAAAACACTAGCAAAAATAGAGGCCGCAGTAATACGAGGATTTTGGTGAACTCAATTACATACTCGAATACTCCGAAGCTCCCACCTGATCCCTCCAATCCCGATATTCCTACAAATAATATACAGTTATGAATCCCCTCGTCTGGACAACGCAGGCAGAGATCCTCCAATAACAGGACCCTAGGATTATATTGCCTTTGAGGATTTCGCGTTAACCACTGACATGACTCCAGATACAAGCTATGAAATCTCTTTCGCTGTGGAGCATCAGCGAAATCCTACGTAGATGCGGGAATTGTGTAAATCAGGATCTGGGCATCCTAGCAAATATTCTAGATGATCTACCGAGGGTGTTTTATGTGCGATTGAGCGGGATCCGACAACCCCACAGTTCTTGCTAGCCTAACGTAGCCGTAACCTCATCGTAAAGGCGGGCTATCGGCATTTTATCAAAGAGATACCTATTCGAAGATTGTTGTAGTCCTTTTAAATATTACTGGCAGGCACTTCATCCAGAAAATTCGGGGATACGCAAATTCAAAGAATAACCTAAAACCTGTGCTTAAAACGATGACCACGACTTGTACTCTTGTCATTCAGAAGGATAAGCTGAGCCTGAAGAAGACCAATTATAATTTGATTGTGAAATGTATTAGGAATTATTAATACTAGTAGTAAAACCTGATGAAGTAGGTTTTAGTTACTTTGCCATAGATATTAGTATACTGGTGTTAAAAAAACTGCAATTGTTTTAATTAGATTGTTGAATTTGATTGTTTTAATGGTGATGTGGAAATTACACCCCGATATAAACAAGTTGATAATCGTTGACACTCGCTCGAGTGATCGCTCTATCGCTGAAGTTCTGACAGGAGGCTCGGTATCGTGGGTTTCCATCATAACGTGTTCGTATGTCCTACGAGTTATTTCAATTATTGAGAGTGCTCGTGGATTTCATATTAGAAACGTTGCTTTTCTATACCAATAAATTTAATTAAATGTTATGAAGTGAATTTCTGAAATATTATTAGTTACTGTCAGGGATATATGTGTAGAAATGTGACACCAGTTGGTGGAACAAAGTTATAAGTAAACTTATCATGACACACTATACAAGTATTACGTAAGCAGTATTTCAGTAATTATGAACCCCTCCGCCCCAACCCCTGTCAACAAAGCTCTTAACTATTTTTACTTTCACACCAAACAAAGCTAAAAAGACCCCTGTTTAGTGCTTACGAAATACTTGATTGGCCCCATATTAGTTTTATATGTAAAATAAATAAACAAATATTTCGTCTTACCGTTTTTTAAATAACTTTTTTCAAATTTCTGTTTCTTTATTTACAGTTAACTGATAATAATTCTACAATTGCCTACGACAACATCACTATTATCGAGCATGGACTTCGAATATGAGGTCTTGATAATGAAATAAGTATAAAAAAATATTTCCTTAACTCGAATTCAAAATGTCAAGTAGTTAAAACAACGTCAGGTAGTTTCAATTGGTTAATTGTACCATCCAGTTTCATTTACGGCGGTAGGAGAGCTGTAATATGGTAGTAGCATAACTTACTCATTAGAAATCTTATGCCTTCTTTGTAGAATGAACTAGTAGTAGTTAAAAATATTTGGGGTGACAGTTAAAAATCGGCTTTACTGTTTTCTTGACCATGAACGCGTCGAATTCTCGTGTTATGGAAGTCTATATGGACCGCGATCACCCACTAGATGGCTCGCCTGCTCATATCTCGGTTGGCCTCAACCTATCAATAGCCCATCTCTGGGCACGGAACTAAAGCACACTCCAACACCTTTAGTTTTTTCAGTTATCTTGTAAATTATGGTCTACTCCGTAACGTTCGTTGGTTAGAACCTCGCACGGAGATGAGATCCGAACCTAGCAGTGAGACGCTTATGTTGTGATAATACACTAAAAAATTTTGACTGTTGTTGAAATGTTGTCTGCTTGTTGAGCAATGCCGTATTTATTGATTGGCGTGTCTGCTATAGCAGCAACTATAGGTGCAAAATGAAACAATAGCTTTCTCTCACTATATAGGTATCGCGATTTATTGTCTAATTTTTTATTTCATCAATATTCTTAGATGACGTCGTTTTACAATCAGATTAAAGATATCTATTATTATCGTTAGCCGTTGTATATTGGTGCGGTTTTTTATATAGGGTAAAAATATTGAGAAGTAATACCTAATACTAATTGTGTTCAAAACACAATGTTGTTCATACTAAGTAACATCGTTAAACCTCTTCTATTGACAGTCAGTATAATTGCAGTAGTTTAGCTTTGTACACAAAATTGACGGTGCTCTTGCATTATAATAAAGATTTCTTTCTTCACTTCTTTCTCGGCCGGCAACGCATCGGTGATGCCTTAGGCGTTACTGATGTCCATGGGCAACGATGACCTCTTACCTTCTCGTGGTTCGTTTGCTAATTTCAGCTATTTCCGTTAAAAAAAGTTTTTCTTTTTTACCTGTATAACTAAAATTTAAATATTTTTCGATGGCATCGCCCCTGACAAACGTAATAGTAACGTATAAAGATGTCTGCTCTGCTCATTTGCCAGCTGTTAACATAAGAATACGTTTTTCTGTGGAATGCATATTTTAAATGTACAAAAATCATTGTTTTGTATTTTTCTTTGGCAAGTACTTACTATTTTTTTTGTAACTAAACGATGTAGAGCAAAAAGACTGATTGCTCGTTACAAACTATTTCTTGCATGCGCTATTGATCGAATATAATAAATTCCAACGTCAGGAAAATTCTACCTATTTCATATTTTTCTTAATAACAATTTCGGATATGCAAATAGCTTTAAAAAGGCATGTATTTGACCGGGAGTCGAACCCGGACCATTTGTAAGGTAAGCTGAATTTTAAGAGATTATTGTAAAGTAATTTTTGGAGCACTCATGATACTCATGTCTGTATCTGTTAAGGTGGGGGAATAAAACAGCATGTAAAAACAGTGATATTATATTTAAGAATTATAATTAAGGACTAGATCACGTAATTGGGCGATAAAATATCGCATTCTCTTTCATATGCACAAACACAAGCGTTTTTCTGTACATCTTGCCCTCGCTCGGGCGCAACAAGGGTAGCACAAGGGCGCGCAGGCCAAGCAAACGGTCCCACGACCGCGGAGCATGTCCAGGAGCTCATTCCCAGGCTGTTCAACGCGATACATCGGGTTCTGTTGCATCGGACAACTTAGCAGCATCTATTGTTTCAATCAGTCTGTCTAATCCGTATAGAAAACCTTCTTCGTGGTTACCTTGGTCCCAAGGTGAGCGATGCGTCAATTGCATGCCTTCAGGTAGACTTCGCGTTTTAGCGAAATCGATCAGCCATGCTCCAACGCGCTCGTCGTCGTAAATGATGAAAATGCTGCTGCCAACTATTTCATGGGTCCGGAAAAAATCTGATTTCTCGAAATAGCTCCTTATTTCACGGAGGCGAGCGGCGATCGCTCGACGAGCGCGCTCGTCATGTCCGAAAAACTTTGCCATGGTCGCTGCTAATTGACGCGGCTCCCGTACTTTCTGTAAGTCGGTAAGAGGCGGTTGGCCCGGTAGCTTCACTGCTTCGATGCGGAATCCCTGTTCCGCAGACGACGATTGCTGCTCACGGAACTGCATGTAGCGCAGCTTCGTCACTGCACGGGCTACGTGTTCCGCTTCGGTGGGAGCGTTTGGATCCAATCGCACCATTTTTTCATAAAGGTCTGATCGGGCACGGGCATTGCTGACTTCATCTTCTAGGAAGGTGCGAGTGCCCATCTTGATGTCCATGACGTGAGGATCGCGAAATCCATGCAGTAAGTCTTGAAGTTCAATAAAATGTTCTCCGCCATATTCCAGTTCACGATAATACCGTGGGATTGCATTACGCATGTGCGGACAGGCGGAGAGGGCTTCGTAGGCGTCCCGTTCAGGGTTGTGAGAGATATGATCACCGGCGCAGCGGCGTTTCCATACGGTGCCAGGGCCGGCTGGAGCCAGCGACCCTGGGTGGCCTGACAGCTGGAACCATTCAGACGATCGCGATTTCAATAACGCGTCCGAAGCTGGTGCCGATAGTTCTAAGGCATTCTGTAACAATAATAGAGATAATGTTAGGGTTGTACACAAAGGAAACAATGTCTTTAGTCTTTTTACTACCTAGTATTATTTACAAATGTTCTCTATTTTGCAAACAACTGGTTTTAAAACCTGTTTTACCAGAAATGATTAAATATTAGAGAATTTTACATTAACTAGCATGTTGTAGAAATTTGATATTTTTTCCCCACAATAAATATTCCTTCGTAAAAAATTCAGAAAAAAATACTGTCTTCATTTTAACCACGTAATTTTTTAAACACTTACAATAGCTAAAAACTTCAGTAAGTCGGAGGGTTGCGACGAGGGTGCCGTGGATGCGAGCACGGCGGCGGGGGCGGGCTCTACGGACGAGGTGGTACGTCGCCAGCGCTTGAATAAAACGCCATCGTCCTTGCCGCGCCAACGCTCATCATCTTTTCCAGAAGCAACCTGAGGACAATGGAAAACACACGTTGAAACATCATTGTTATCGCGAAACAACACTGAGAGACTTCCTTAAAAGGATTACTACACTGATCACTTTGTGATGACGTACCGCTATAATTTTGTTTGCGGCATAGAGAAGCCCACCGGGGCCGAGACGGCTCAGCACCGACTGGCGGGAGACACTATTCATCTTGCTGGTGACGGTCATGGCGAGTGCGTGCGGCGGAGAAGCGAACACGAGTGAACGATGTAACTAATGAGCGCGAAGCGATCGAAGTGAGCGTACAGACGTCTGCTCAAGTCTACTGCTAGCTTGCGAGTGGTGTGGTGGAAGGGTCGCGGATGCTTTTATAGAGACCTCGGATTTCGCGTGACGTAGGCACCGCGCCCGCGCCGCGACCGCTTGGCCCGTGCCGCCTCGAGTTTTCCTAGCGTCGTATGTTTTTCACCAAACTGCATTGACCGTAGCGAGCTAGCGACTCGACGTGCGTGGCGCCAAGAAAGTACGTCGCGCCACGGGGACATCGTTTGCGTTTCATTTATCAAGATAACATGTTAAATAGACGCTTCGATTTCGATAAACGTTCCATAATTTCAACATCTTTATATACGCGTAGTTTTGTCTTATGTTCCTAACATACTACGAGTAGTTACTTAATTTAAAAATTCCATCGACATTAAAAAATTGTAGCGTATCTAGTACTAACCAAACGCGAGTAGAAAATACATTGTGATTTAGGATATTAATTACGTATTAGTACTTATATTAAGTTTCTAGAACTTCCAGTCGTATGATGCAGTCACTATGACAGGGCAAATAAAACAAATTGACATTCCGAAGAAGTCAAACGATCAAGTCATTCCGTTGTAGGGATAAATCTTTATGAATTCCTTAAACCTTATCATGGCTGAACGTTACGTTCGGTTTGCAATAACATAGTAACAGTGCCATCATGTCAAATTGCGTATAAAATTATTTAAATCCTTTAGTTTGGTGGTTCTAAAGTTAAACGAGATTAATAACCAGACGCGCGCATGACGCGCTCATAGTCCGGCGGCTTGCATCGATCCTAAGTGATCGACAAAGTTAAGCAACTGCGGGCGCGGTCGGAAAGAGGATGGGTGACCGCTAGTGGCAAAAATTCTTGAGCGCTTCCTTTCTTCGGAGGGCACGTTAAGCCGTTCGACACTTGGGTCGCCACTAATCGCTCCACCAATCCGCACTGTAGCAGCGTGGTGGAGTATGCTCTAGGCCTCCTCAGTTATGAGAAGAGACCAGCAATAAATAAAAAGAGATAAAATGTAATTACTTTCATTTGGCTATGGTTACGTCGTAGGTTTAATCCAATCTCAATCACTTGCTACGCTTATCGCTGCCACGGTGAAGGTCTGTTTAGTAAGTTTTTAATATTTGTCTACGCCGCTGTCACCTTTTAGTGTCACATTTATATTCCTACCTCCTTTTAATGGATTGACTGAAAGAAATCGCTATGTAGCGATAAGGCCGCCTGCTGTTTTGTACTTCTTGCCTTTTCTTTGTGCTTTGTGGTCTACAAACAATAAAGTGTTTATCTATCTATCTATCTATCTATCTAGGCGACAAAAGCAAGCAAATATCTTTCTTATGTAGGTACCTATGTATCAGTAATATGAATTCTCTTTTCCGAATTGTGTTTGTCAAACAAATGCAAATAATCTGTAATATAAAAATGAATCGCTGAATGTGTTGCTAAGCGTAAATCTCGAGAACAGCTGAACCGATTTCGCTAATATTTTTTTATAATATTCCTTGAAGTTCGATGATGGTTCATACGGAGAAAAAATTTTAAAAAAGTGCCTGAAAAAGTCAAAACACAACGCTTTTCTATATTCCCATACAAAAGATTCTTAATAATA
>DWNI01000257.1:0-10472 GCA_018250175.1 Alychna victa
TGGTATTAAGCCATTAATCGTGTGGCGGTTTTTTCGACACATCAAAGGATTTTAACGCGACAAATCTGTGTTGGCTACATCTTCGCTTTACCTACTACGTCTCAAAATATTGGAGTAACTATTGGCACCTCCAAACAATAGCCGTGTCTACACAATACTGTACCTACTTATATGTACGTCTAACAATAACAAATTCTAGAAATGGACGCACCATTGCCAACCGTTCATAACAGCCATAAACTTGTAACGATACAAGTGTTTATGTGACACGAGATATGATATGTGATAAATCCCGTTATGTACTATATAAGTGTTCGTTTTATGGCGTGTCGTGATGTTAGCTGTCAGCTGAATGAAGCGACCCAATTGCACATTACCTAGCTTTAATGATAAGTGCTTTGCAAATATACGACGTAGTTTGGACGAGCTGGTAGCGTTTTAGGGATGCTTGAGGTCCGGGTTCGAATTTCAATGGGATCATATTATTGTGACATGTTTTTGGGTACGGGTCTAATCTGTTTGACGTTGCCAGCTTCTCTGCAGAAAGTGAAATAATAAAACGAGGGTAAGTATTTTCGTGGCAGTGGCGTAACCGTACCATATGAGACCCGTAGCAAATTCATTGCATGTGGTATAAGGCAGGTCAATGATGATGATGATAAATTGTTTGGTCACTTTTAAGCTCGCAGCCTCGCGGGCCGGGGCCTGTGGCATTTTGCCAGTCTTGCCACCCTACAGTTACGTAGTTACGCCACTATTTCGTGGCGTTTAAACATATCCCCCCTCAGTGTTGCCACGTCTTGTATATCACATTACAGAACGTAAGTTTATAATAATGGCAATTTGGTGTATCTTAGTTTACTGTTGTTAATCTATTACGAGGACATGTAATACATTAAAAACACGCAGAAATTTTAAAACATGACATTTATTCAACAAAACCTCTACACACTGCTTACAATTTTCGCATAAATATACTCGTTACAAATCTGCAAGGTACTACGTGGTGTTACAATTATTATTACACGTAACGAAATACATATCTATAAATATTTCCATGAAACAAAATTTACATCAATTTTCAACAAAAAAATATATTTATACAAAACATGACATATTACTGTAAATATATTATTGTACGAATCGCCTACAGTAGGTTAATAAATAACTTAATATACCTACTCTTATGATAACTATAGGTGTAGCGCCATCGCTGCCGAACTTACGTTTATCGGCTCGTAGTCGCGTATATTTCTTTCTACATCAAATGAAACACGGCTTTTTTGCTGATCTCACGAAATCGTCACCAATGCTGACGCGAAACCGCGAGACAATAACGACAGATATTTGCTGATAACTTAAATAGCAATGCACATGAAACACGCATAACACACAAAAACATGACGTCATTTCTATAAACGTTTACTGAACGCGCCATCGGCAAGTCCAGCTTCCGAAAATTCGGCAGATTGGCGCTACATCTAAACACTAAAGTTACTAAAGTCAAAACAAAAATCAAAGGCTGTAATATTAAACTCAACACAACGTAAGTTCTGTTAAAACATACAAAATAGATGTACTCAACACTGTGTGTAAATAAAATGTTATACAACTAACAAAGTTGGTCCTGCGTGTTTTAAATAATAGGCATAATGGTAATATTACTAAAATAATAATAATAGATAGAATACAAACAAACATGGATTTTATTTTAGTATCGTAGGGAAGTGGTACAATTTGGCACTATGAATACCGTTGGGATAAAATATAAATACCTAGTAATGCGCATATAAATACTATATGAAATCTCAATTGATCAAATGTGGCACATAATAAACAGGGAAATCGTATGGCACAGTTCATAAAATATTTCATCATAAAATTTAACGTATCAACTTTTTTATTGTATAAGACAAAAATAATTTGGGATTAGTATAAATATTAATGTATCAGTATCATAAAATTGTACTTACTAGCTTATTAGTTTTTGTGCGAATTTTCCTTTTGATTACCTAAGTCGTCTAATCGTAGTCGAAAACTTCATGAAGCGATCAAGAAATACGTATAAATAACTTTATTCATTTGGTACTAATTACTATTTTTCTACTTTTTATTCCAAGATATCATTTTCAGTTTCAAGAACAAAGAGTATCTAATATCCCGACCTAAGTTATCAAAACAATTGGCGTCACAATCCGCTGTGAGTTATGAATAACGGCCTATTGTCACTTCCTTAAAGTCAAATTAAACTCGTAAAAATGGAAACTCATACAGAAATTAAAGTCGTTAAACAACTTTCAGAGCATGACGGCCTTTTGCTACACATTTAAAAGATTCTACGAGAAAACTTATCAAGAAGTTTTTCGAAAATAATATACAGGTCGTTTCCGATGCAGCCGCTTCATGAAATAACAGAATTTACGATTAGCTTTCGACAAATTATTAGCATTTATTTTTATCATTAATGATAGGTTATCACCCATAAAGATGCGACATAACAAACGGGTTATCTTCCACAAAAGCACAAGCATAGAATTACTTTAATCAATTTTAAACATGGCTCTAAAACTGTAAACACATTCTACGAGGATTGGTTCCGTATAACGCTACAACTACATCATACCTCAATATTATATACACTTACTAGTAAATCAGATCTGATGTCAATAAATACAAGTCGCTAATTATGTCCGTCTATAGATACAGACTGTATTAGCTCTACGCCAGTTGTCTAATTCTAGTTTCACCGTAATTTAGGGGAATTTCTTCTCCACTTTACTTTTGGAGAACTTTGCGTGTAACTAATTATATAATATCAGTAAATACACCCTCATATTTAAATACTAGTAGCCCGCCCTCGCTTCGCTTTAGTAAACCTTCACATAAGAAAACACCTCAAATATTTCTACCTATAAATTTTATCCATTAATTTGTAGGAATAGTTAAACTTTTACCGGTTATCCAGCGAGAAGTTTCCGGGATAAAATGTATCCTACGTTACGTACTACGTCCGGATAATGTGGCCTTGTATTAGTGAAAAAATGTTTAAAATCGGTCTAGTAGTTTTGAAGCGTAAAACATATCTCCTCTTTATAATATTGGTATAGAAACCGGAACGTATAATGTACGTTCGATAATGAACGAATACGCTTGTAAAATGAACGTATGATCACGGCATACCATGTTAAGCATGGCATAAACCTTTTGGAGGTCAATTTGAACTCTGTGATGCCTCTTAGTTTAAATCTAAATTACCTGTTGTACTCTTTTTTGCAAATCTCAAACAGTAGCTATAAATATTGTAAACAAGTGGCTCACCCTCGCTTCGCTTCGGTGAACCTTCGCCTAAGACCCGAAACATTTATTATCCATAAATTTGAAACAAAGCTTTCTTCCGATTAACTTTCATTTCCCGTGGGAATGAGATACTTTCCCGCGATAAAAAGTAGCCTATGTCCTTTCTCAACGTCTTATCTATATTTATTGTCTTATCTATATTAATTTTATCAAAATCGATGCAGTAGTTTAGCGTAAAAGCGTAACAGACAGACAGAGTAACTTTCGAATTTATAATATTAGTATGGATTTTAGAAATTATTTACGAGTATGTGTACGTACACTTAAAACGTTCGTCGTGAGTCGATTTATTTATTAGTAAAAAACTGCACCAAAATCCGTTTAGTACTTACAGATGATAGCGTTCAGAAACGGCAAATAATTTTGTACCATAGTTTCTGCTATCAATCCTAAGATATTCCATCCTACTACTAACTACTAAATTAAGTAGTAGATAGGGTATTTCCTATCCTACTTCCTAGTAATATTTTTCCTTTCATCATTATGTACTACCAACTTTCCTGTCCTATCCTACTGATAGTACCTACTGATATTATATATTTGAAAATCTATAAAGTGGTTTGGATATTTTGATGCTTGTATTTCCTTCAAGCGCTAATCGTAGTACGGACTACGGATTAAGACGAAACTTGGCGAACAGACAGATCACGTTCTGGATTAGAAAATAAGATAGATGTTATCACGATCGTAAGTTCGATGTTTACATGAAATGAAAAAGAAAATAGTGTTATTTCCTAATCGATTTACATGTCCGTCAAACGTCATTAACTAATTAGACGTCAACTGATTATTTACGTTAATCAATCAATAATTTATCATCACATATTAACGTCAAATACTTTGATTCTACCGCCGTTTCAGCCGTGTCGTCCTTTCATATTATAAAAAAAATTGTAGGACAGTAATTAAAAAGTAATTTACAGTCGTAAGTCGTAAGATCTAGTGTTAAAAATACGTTGAAACAGTAGCCGTGTACCAAGCGTTAATATGACACGTCTCAAGAGATCAAATGGCAGGAAATTAAGAGTTAAACGAATTAAGTGTTAATTAAAAAGGTCGTTATGTCACAGAAACTGGAGGAGACAAATTAGCATGCAAAGACACTCATTATTATTGCGCGAGTTGACAATAATTGATCAAACCAATAAGCAAATACATAATGATTGATTTACAGACAACGCACAACCCGCACCTTTGGGACTGTACACTTTGTAGGAGAGAAGAGGGGGGGGGGGGCAAGTACGGTCAATTGAATATAATAATTAACACAGTAATAGGCAGTTTACACTTGAAGTTGGTCGCAGATGAGTTGCTATCCCTGAGGGCAGACGTTCGCGTCTTATATAAGATATCCATACTAATATTATAAATTCGAAAGTAACTCTGTCTGTCTGTTACGCTTTCACGCTTAAACTACTGCACCGATTTTGATAAAATTTGGCATAAACGTAGATAAGACGTTGAGAAAGGACATAGGCTACTTTTTACCGCAGGAAAATATCTCATTCCCACTGGAAACAAAGTTAATCGGAAGAAAGCTTAGTTTCGAATTTATGGATATAAATGTTTCGGGTCTTTTCTTCGGCGAAGGTTCACCGAAGCGAAGCGACGGCGGGCCACTAGTAAGTAATATAATTTACGCATTAGATCACGAAGAAATACTAGGTATAGTTTAACTTATCCCTAGTGTACTATATAAGCCGATGTATGATATAAGCCGATGATCTAATAAAGGCAGTCAAAAGAAATAAGATACTCGTGTCTTGGTTACAATCTCATGACTAATTTGTAGATCAGATATGCGGTATACCTACAGTGAAAATTTCCTCCATCCTGCTATTTTGTCTCATCTACTGTCTGGAAGCGAAGGATAGTCTGTCCTCTTGAACTTAGAGATGAAACACGCACTACACTGTAGACTACAATATAGGGACAGTGTACATAGTACTCGTATAGTAAGTATGGTTTTATATGTAATGTGCTTATTAGAAATATATTATCGAATAATTCCTCCTTCCTTCTAAGGTATTCCTGGAGTGCCATGGCATGGGGTTTTTCAGAAAACGTGTAAAGAGAATTCTTATTCGGGGCTTTGTTTTGGTTATTCATGTGTTGACCGTGTCCATAGGCGACGGTGACCACGTACCATGTGGTGGTCATCTGCTGATTCCTCAGCCCTTCAGGCTACTAAAAACTGGTTTATCGTTTACGGTATTGAAATGTAATTGGTAGAGACTACCAATATGGATGGTTAACATGACGAGCTGCCGTCCAGGGTTCTAAAGTCGATTTCCAGCGAAGCAGAAATTTGTATAATACATTTTAACTTCTGTTCTCGGTCTGTGTGTTCTTGTCTTTGTGTGTTGTCCCACACCCATGTGGGTACCATACCCACGATACGGACTCCTAGTGCGGGTCATAAGTGTATAGTGCAGTTTAACAAAAAATCTTAGGTTAATATTCCTAGTTGGGGCAAATAATAAAACAAATAGTAATGTTTGTTCATGGGTATTATTTTGATCTGTTATTCATGTTGTTATATTATGAGCTAAAGAATTGCTCTGCTTTAATGCAGATACAACGATTTAACATAACGCTTGTAATGATAAGGTAGTTAAATTAAATTAAACAGGTCTTCGATGTACAACTAGATAATGATGCCAGTTTTTAGGGATCAATAAAACTCACTTGTGAATTAAATGATCACATTAGTGTCGGTCTGCACGTTTAAAAAAAAAAATAGAAATAAAAAAAGTAATATTTGAGTTACGTAATTTTGTGAAGCGGTTTTGTAATAAGAAATTAATGAATTTTTATTCCTAAATTGCAGAAAATTATTAAAAATGTGTCACGTGCTTGGCTTTTTTAAAATATTTTGAACCAAAAATTTTTAACTAAATAAATGCGCTCCAATAATGTATTAAACTATCTGTATACAATTATAAGTTGTTGAATTACACCAGGAATTTAAAAATAAACCTGGACAAATTAACAGAACCCGCCTCCACCCAATACCGTTTCGGACTTAACCGATTTTTTATTCTACGATAGTGATTATAAAGTAACAAGATGTACTCGTATACTATAATTTAGAGATATTATCTTTAATATTCTGTCTAGGTTATCGTTTCGCGGGGTATGTAAAAAGTTTTCTGATGATAGTTACAAACCAAAATCGCGAACGAAAATGCCTTGAGCATTCGATACTACAGTTTCTACAGCCATTTAGAATAATTACCAAGAGGTCACTGACCTTACGGAGGCTAATTTTTCTTCGGCCAATGGGTCAGCTAATTTGTTAGTACAGTTAAATAGACGCGAACGTTGTTAGGCATTTACACATAATCGGTTACAATAATTAGATAGATACCTTTGTTGTTTGTACCGTTAGTTTGAGGAGGAGTCACCATACCAGTAATTTTTAGAGTTCCGTAAATCTGATAAAAATCCTTGTAGAAAAACTCACGTATTGGTTTGTCTATTTATACTTAGCAGTTATATTGTACTATAGAAGCAAATTGTAAAATTAAAAAAAAGTTACTTTGACGACCCGTATAGCACAAGAGTCACTATGCCGGACTGCCATTCAAAGGGTCCTGGGTTCGATTTCCGGCGCGGCAGATATTTGAATGATGACTTTTAATTTCTGTTGTCGATCGGTGTGTGTGTCTTTGTCTTTCTCTTTGTGTTTTATCCATGGCACTCACGCCACAGGGAATCCTACTCTAGGGCTATGAATTTGTAGCGCTATTTATAAAAAAAAGACTATTTTTATAGCAGGAAATATATTTATTGCTCTATTAAAACATTGATCATCAGTAACATATTTATGGAAATGCCAGCAGTAGTGTTGTTAGAATGTGTAGGTATATTTATCGGCGACGTTAATATATGACAAGTGTAAAATTGAGTCTATTTATAATCAAGAGGCGAGGATGCATCCATTAAACGACAATACAAGTCTTCCTAGCTGTTAACAAGTTTATATATCTACGTTTATCTGAATACAATATATATAAATAATAGAATACAAAATATACATCGTATAATATAAGTATAAACATCACTGTCGGTGCGTAAGCCACAATGGTTACGACGCCAGACTGCTGTTTAAAGGAACCTGGGTTCAATTCCCAGCGAAGCAGAAATTTCTGTTCTCAGTCTGTGTGTGAATTCTTGTCTTTATTTATTGTCTATGGCATCTACAACACATGGAATCCCAATGTGGGGTTATGAGTGTGTAGCGTCCTTAACAGAAAAAAGTTTTGCATTGTATAATGGTAGGTCCTATATGTCACTTTCTATCTTCATATGTAATTCATTTGGTGTGTATTAGGCTTCGTCCATAATGTGTCCTGCGATCGTTCCCTACTCGCAGTGTACCTTTCTGAACTGTGGTCAGCTTCGCCTATCCGCATAAGTAACTCCTAAGGCAAAGAAACAAAGAAAGAAAGTACTGGCTCTCAAGCGCTCAGCCGGAAGACTACGAGTGGTTAGGTGGCTGCCTCAAGCAAGCAAAATGTAGCTAAGCTAGCCAGGCAGGCTTCACGGAGAGTGGATAATACCAACAATAGTAATGATTATCTTACGCGAATACCTCCAACCGGAATCTGTCGCCGCTTACGACACCCTGGTCTGATAGCAAGGGATTAACGTCAGTATTCTACACCGCTCCCTTAGATCCAAGATGGCTCGATAAAGACGACATGCAATATGTGGGTACTGGATATTGTGGATACTGCATCCTCATGTACAAGTCAGACAGTTCCTTTGGGATGCTGCGAAACACATCTAATTGTGTCCTCACTCCTGGCTGCAAGGTCGATGGTAACTGTATAAATGCGAAAATTGCTCCTGCGATGCCGGTATTCGTAGTACGGATAGCAGCCGAAGTAGGTATCTAAAAATGAATAAAATAAAACAAAACAAAAAAAAGGATTTTCTTTTTATCTCCGTTTTATTTTGTTAATTTAAACCTTATTATCAGGCAATACAATATAAAATGTTGTTTGGTCGAATCCACCCTCACCCCGTCCCGCGTACTTAGGGAGGGTCTAATTTACAGCTGTTTTCCTTCAGCACATAATATACAAATATCAACATTTAGTGATATAATACCTGAAGTTACGAAATACCTATTTAAAGTTTTTTGACGACATCAAAATCGTTTTATCGGTAAATTTTGCGCGTCTAATATAGTAATAAAAGACAAACTATATAAAACAACAAAAATTGTATTGTTGTTTTTGTATTTCCTTCATGTATGACGAATTGTGGTTTTCGACTATTGTATTATGTTGTCTGTTGCTGTCTGTTATGTATTGTATTGTAAAATGTAATTACCCGTTATTAACAGTATTTATTTATAAAATAGGAGTCTATTAGTTAAGCATAAGGAATGCGGAAAAGGATTTATTAATTATTATTTATTTACCTCACTGAACAAAAGGTGGTAATTCCCGGTCTGCATGCCCCCATGTTGCCCGCACGTTGCGACTGGTATAGCCGCATTTTATCCGTAACGGGTACATACTTATTTTCTATTTTATACCGACACTTAACATAAAGTAATTACTACAATTACTACAATTAATTTGTCTATTATACGAGTAGTATATAACAGTGATGGGCATTAATCAATTAATGTTTTAACATCTTAGTAATTGATTAAAAATGTAATTGCAATTAATTTATTCACAATTCACTTAATTGCAATTAATCTGTTTGTTGCATTTCGCAATGAATATATTACTCATGTTAATTGACAGATACAATTAAAATAATGCAACTAATACTTTTTATTGTTGTAAGAAACAATTGAAACTGACAATTAATTGTTACAATAAAAAAAAAATAATATCTCAAATTTCGAAATTTCTTGCTAACTTTGCGAGATTATCAGTCAACCTTGTGAGAGTCCTACCCTGTGCTATTCCTCTATCTTATATTATTTCTATTTATATCATTTAAATTTGATTAAAGTTTGATTGCAAGAATAATTTATAATTAATGATTGATTAATTATTAATTGAAACGTCACAGTGTATGAAATATCAATTACAATTGATTAATTGTTATTTTTAATTGTACCTTGCAATTAAATTTTGCTCAGCACTGGTCCATACTATCTCTGTACCACTCCATAATTCGACGGACTAAAATGACAAGTAAAGTGTGGCCATGTTTTTATAAAAATTAATAGCAAGGGAAAGTGTCGACATTTCATTATCGACTTATGCCTTATGGTCTTAGGGCAAATTTTTAATAATATACGACTGGAATATACTTTGAAATTACTTTAAAAATGAGTAAAATGATAAAAACAAGCTTAATTCTCGGTAATATTTCAATTTTATTCATAACAATTATCTGTCAAAAATATCGTGAAAACTTTCTAAATGTCGATAAGAACAACAATTCCCTGGTTCTGGTATTATGTCTACATTGAGATGTCAAACCAGTCCGTCAAATTATGGAATCTAGTATAGCTTGACTCGAACGTGAAACTATTATGAAATATCATGACATTCATACACTAGTTTCGTCACACATGGTACAGATGGCGTGCAGGTCGAAATGTCAAAACGATCTCCTAAATATTATCAACTCGACATGTAAGAAACCTAAAATCGAAAAATATTAAAAAACACTATGTAATGTGTATCCAAACGAATCCTTGTACGTTTTTTGCCGACGGTACAGTATGCAGAGACGGGAGATCCATTTAATTTCGGGCCGCGTATGAAGATTGATGGCGACCACCCCGGATTATTTTGTCTACACAACAAATCGTCGCGTCTCGTCGCTGTGACAATGCATTCAGCCAGGACGTCCTTATTTTGTTGACAATCGCAATTACGTATTTCGGCAAGGTCAAGGCTCCCTTCACCTTCAACTGACACCGTTACGTAAACCTACTATTGATACTATTGATATGATTTACATAACGAATATGGAAGCGAAGAAGAATATAGCGAGTGATAGCCTAACGGTTTGAATGTTGGTCGCTCGAACCGGGGGGACTGAGTTCAAACCCTGGCACGCACCTCAAATTTTCAAATTATGTGCGTATTAGAAATTAATTATCACTTGCTTCGGTGAAGGAAAACATCGTG
>DWNI01000258.1:0-10449 GCA_018250175.1 Alychna victa
AAAACTATGTATTACGGATAAGTATACTTAGCACTTTAACGAGTAATTAAGGTAACTACGGAACCCTACGTTGCGCGTGGCCTATTAGGCAGATTATTTATATTATTTTTGTTACAGCATCGAATACTTATTGTCAATGGACTTGTCATGCTTACTCCTTTGCTTACATTCGAATTAAGTAAAAACGTAACAAAACACACGCGTTATACACGATCGGTCTTATTAATAAAATGGAAAAAGTAAATAACTAATACCCTTCTATTTCAAATATTGCCGTTGGAAGTTTGGAAATACATCGCAGACAGACGCAGCGCCAACATAACGGTTGGATAATACGACTGAGACTCACCAGGTTGGCGGTAACTCTGCATTACCGCTAGCGTTCTCCCAAGGAGGCTTTGACTGCTTTTGGAAACCAGCTCCTCCACCCGCGAACATTAATACAAACTGCACTCAACACTTAACAATAACTCCGCGCTATTCAGTCCCTGGAACGCTCTTGCCTTAGAGTAGGGTAATATCAAACAAACGAACAGAATAAACAACTCATGTCTCCGGCGCTTAGTTACCAATCACTCATTGTTTATGTCTGTCACACATAATATCGGACGCTCTTTTATAAGACGAGGCGAGCTTAAGTTGCGACGCTGCTACTGAATATTTTCAGATCGCGTATATTCCGGGAGTTTGACGCCGCATTCAACGTGCGTAACGACTTTGCGATTTGCAGCTGGTTTTAGTTTGGACACTGACACTTTTTCACATTCGCATATTGCATGTTCGGGTTGTTTTATTATATGCTAATTAGACGCGCGTAATGATTCCCGTCTTTAACTGAAGTGGAGACGTAGTTAAAATGTTCAATAGCGCTCAGAGTTATAGTAAATTTAGAAATATTTATTTAAAGAGCGCTAGATTCGGTGTCGCATATTGGGTCAGTGTCGGGAAAACGTTTTCAGGAGAATACGTATAGGCATGTCAAAAACAAATTTAAATGTTGGTTTTTATATTGTTATCTCCAAAGTAAACAAAACAGCTGCCTATGAAAAACAAGTGTACAAAGTATTCGTAACTCGGTGAAACGATTTTGCGTAAATGTGACTGAAACTCAATTAAGTTTGTCGTAAGTCGTTAGTCGATATGGAATAATTACAACAGTTATTACCGATTAGACTCCTCGCCCAAGTAAAAGTGGTTTCGTAAAATGTAATCGATTGGACCCAAGTTAATTTATATCTAGCAACATCAGTTCCGGAATACGTTTTCTCCGTTTGCGAAGTTTTATTCAAATCCATTCCGTTGGTGTCTGATTTACTCACAAACATGACAGGGGAACGTACAATCGGAATAAAATATATCGGGATATCCTATTTCTGGACATGGTCTTATAAGGGCTTTCCACGGCGTACAACAGCTGGTGCGTGAAAGAAAACCAAACATCCAAACATCCTCACAAACTTTCACATTAATCATCGATAGAGATAACAAAATTGCAATCGGCAACTTGGTAAAATATATAAATATTTTTCATTTATTTATTTGTATTGTTCTATTGTTTAGTTTTAGCCCTATAAAATAGAACCATTTACTTTTATCCTGGAATAATAATTTTAAACATACCCCTTGTACACCCTATTGTTTCTAAAAAACATTAATCGTGTTGATTAAATAAATACGCAGTGAAGTTATAAGAGTGCGTAAGACATTTTTTGGAGATTTTATATTTTAACGTAATTCTATATAGCATGATCACGCGCTCTCCTGCAAATAATCATAGAGGAAAGTAGTTATTTATTTATTTATTAAAATGATTTTGAGGTTTGCTACTTATGTGGGTATTATAGTTTTAAGTATCTGTAGATACATCGGGAGTAAACACTTGGAGCGCAAAACTAAGCGCGTATTTTTGGAATCCTTATTGGGAATTTACTTTACAACTTTATGAACTTAACCAGTTCAACAAAATTGTTACATTGACTAATCAATGTGACATGAATTACAACTAAAAAATATTTACGTTAAATGAAATTAATTTTGTTCATCAATAAATATATTTAAAAAAACAGTAAGGCACACGTAAAATTAACGATAAAATAACTCACCTGTCCTGAGTTTTATCGGTGGATGTAGCCGAATTGTGCTCCTTTCTCTTCTCGTGGACGAGTCCAAAAACCTTTCCCAACCAAGGATTCTTGGACTGGTGAGACATTCCTAGCTGCCACGTAGCCATCGCTGTTGCACGCCCACTAAAGGGGGGCGCGGTTTATCATTAAATTTATTCTCTATAATCCTTTTTAGAATTTCTTTTTTATCGTAGTTTTCAGGAAACAAGTAAGGCTTTGCTATTACAATACCAAAGCAGATTATAATTAATACCAAAATAATTATGAATATCCACTTTGAAAGTTTATAAATTAAACGTTTTGCATATGTGTTGTTTTCGTTGTTAACGTCGCGTGCGCCTGGCTCATACATATTTTATTAAGTTATATAAAATGTATCTGAAACAAAGAAAGTTACATAGTAAGTTTATTTATAAATCAACATAATACCGACAAACTTAACTACTTGACAACACACAAGTACAATGTGACAACATGCAAAAAGTAAGAAGATGCTCTCGGTGATTGAGCGCTATAATTCTCCTCTTCAAGACCTGATACTGTAGCTATTGCTAATTTATTAGTAACACTCCCTTCAACTATAATGCCTATAGCAGAAATATGTTTCTCCAAATACTAGAACCCATCGATTTTCAAATGCCACTTGAACCATTAACAAGACCCAATGTATATGTATAATATTAATCATTTACATAATGTCCTTCCAAGGTTGACTATTGTTAGCTTTGGTGTAGCTAGAGCTTAATCTATCCTTGAATCCATACTAAGCCTCCCTGCTTGTGCACACCCTGCCGAACAACGTACAAGGCTGTGGCACCAGGTTTCTCCTGTATTGTACGTGTTTCGATTGTGGTGTAGGAGAAACAATAATATATTTTTTTGTGGCAGTAACCGAAAACCGAATAGACGAGACATGATATGGTACGTCGCCCATGAACATCAGTAACACCTACGGCATCACTGATATGTTGCCGGCTGACTGAAATAACAGGACGGTATCTGGCCCGGCGAAGCTTCACGGAAAGATACAATTATTAATACCAAGCATCAAATCTATACTAATAATAAAACTGTAACGGGGTCTATTATGTACATTGGATATTTTTTGGAAATTTTAAGGCAGGTAGGCTTTATTATCGATATAGAGCTCAGAACATTTTTTTATAATTATTGTCTGTCTGTCTATTGTCTATTCGGACATCAATCTAAAACTACCACACCAATTTAGATAAAACTTAGTACGATTGAAGGTTATATAATGGGGATGCTGCTAGGATACTTTTAATTGTGGCAAACGGTTTAGTTCCTGCGGGATAATAGGCCAAATTTAATGTGGAATATCGGGAACCACTGGACCGATTGAAATGAAATTTGGCATTATATCATTCATTTTATCCCGGGTAACGGTTTTGTTTCCGCGGAAGGACAGGTAAAAGTTTAATATGTGTGACTATTGCAATAAATTGTTTCAATTTTACAGATGATTCAAATTGTTAGCAGTGTTTCGGGTGTTTAGTTAGGCGTAGGTTTACTGAAGCGAAGCGAGGGCGGGCCCACTAGTAATATATAATAATAATCCCAAAGCCCTACTCCGCTTCGCCTGCTCATCGGTGCCCCCTTTCTTTTGACCGGCAACGCGTTGATGATGGCTTCATCGTTACAAATATCAGCCGGCGACGGTGACCATTTATCACCAGATAGCTCAAACCCGAGGCATCTTATTTGTCGGCTAAATAAAAACAAATCCACTCTGGTTTACAAAAAGTTGAGACTTAAAACATATAACAGTTATGTGCCATGCTTTTCAATGCAGTGATTGTAGTGAAGATTGATATAATATCACAGTAATGTAGAATACACTTGCAGAGCAGATTGCATACACCACACAGACTTGGGTATTCCCATGGACGACTGTTGTGTGTTAATCGAAGAATTTCTAAATTTTAACATTTCCTTAGTACTTCTACATAATGATCTGAAACGAGGAATCCTCACAGTAAAGCAGTTTCTGGATAAGTTTGTGGATATGTTATTGGATAAAGTTATATTATATTCGTTTATTACAATTATTATCGAAATGCCTCGTGAATAAACTTAATTCAAATTCAAATTGTGCATCATTTCATTTTGTTACTTATTTGTACACGAAACTTCTCAGCTCGTCATAAACATTAATAGGTTCATGAACTGCTACATTTCTACATACAATAATATTATAAGAATTTTCATATAATTTCATATCTTTTAGCATAATGGCCGAGAAACCAAAATAGCATTGAAATTTGTTATTTGTACCAGTACAAAGACGATTTTTACAATTATTTAATGATCTAACACTGTCTAAAGTGTTGATAACTAACTAAAACAAGTAGAAACAATATCTATATAGAGGACAAATATAATAGTATTATGACATCCGTACGCCAGCGTCTGGACCTTCGTCCGTTTTAAATGAAAACTCATCTGAATAGGATTCCAAGATAAGTTTAGTATTGAAACAGTGGTAGAATTACAAATATCTTCGGCAACAAACATGCAGACAACAAACAACACGGACAACAACACGGACAACAACACCAACAACAACACCAACAACAACACCAACAACAACACCAACAACAACAACACGAACACCAACACATACAACAACTACAACAAGCATAGTAACATATAGTAGATGAGCCCAATTACAAAAGTCTGTCTATGATATTGTGTTATAACGGGAGAAAACTTTCTTACTTTATCTATTACACAAAATGATAATGAGATGATTGAAAATTTTATAAAATATGCGATATGTAAGACGTTAATAAAACGTGTAAGTTGCTCTTAGACAATCGAATAAAATATTGATATGAGCAATTTGAGTAAATACTCGACTGGCATATCAATAATAACGATTTAAATAACTGACCAAAATTTTACTAAGGAATTGAGGCAATTCGTTATTGTACTCTCATATACCTAGTATAAATATTGAACCGTTGTTATACATACAAGTAGAGTGGGAAATTGTCAGAATTTAATCGGTCGTTCAATTTTGTAATAGGGCATTAAGCACAAACACACTTTTACATTTATGTTAATAGTAAATACACTTACCATACTGTTGTACCTTGTACATAAGTTTTGAATTTGTAAACACTTGTTTTACCATAACTTTTAGTATCACCAATTATAACATACAGTACCTGATTAGGTAATACGAATCGGTTAATGATGATGCACATAAAAATAACACAAAATAGTTTAATGGTTACTTTGTTAATCCCAATAAAAATATACGCAATTTTTATTATATAAATAGTGTTAAGTTTGTATTTTAACCACATTTATACGAGTTATTTATTAGAATTTAATGTAAATATTCACCATATTGGAAGGTTTTGTCTCGCGAGATAACAGGAAAGTTATTTTTTTACTGCGGTTGTTAACTTACTACAATAATCGTTCAATAAAATTCGTTTCATAAATTCAATACTGTCGTTACAAAACTGTTTCATAAATTCAATAAATTAACAAAATACCGATGAGTGTACTGAAACAGGCGTACTGGAGCATAGCGGGGATGTGCAGTCGCCCACCAAACATTTTTTATTACGAGTAATACCTCATGATCTTCATTCATACCAAACTTCATACAAAAACAACTTGAAGCGGCCATTAGCCCAATTTCAACGAGTCTCTAGTCAAACTTAAACGGTTGCCATTTTGCCTATGGGTTGATATGTTGATGAAACATTTTGTAATATAGAATACGATATAAGACAGAAAGCTAAATATTTATAAAAAAAAATCAAAGAGTTTAAAAACATCGCAAAATATATAAGTTGTAATGTAGTATATTATTATACCGTATAATCTAAATGTCTACATAAAATAACTCTAAAACAATATTTGTAGTCAATACAAAGTTCTGACCTCGAAGTATTCGCGATTAAACTACTATGGCCTAGTACCATATCCTAGAGTATGTATACAATAGATATAGCGTGTATGACATAGCGAAATAGCATAATAATGTAGTATTAATAATTATACTCCTAGTCCTAAGAGATAGTAGTAGCTTGCAGTTCTCTTATGAAAAACATCAACGCGACGCGGCACATGCGAAGACGTAAAACGTATACGAGTATAAGTTCTCGAACTGTGATATTTGATAACTGACCTATCAGTAACCTTTTTGTTATTGAAACAAAGTTTAACTACAAATTAATTACATGCTCTCCGTAACGATGCAAGTGCGAGTAAACACAAACTTGTGATTGTAACAGAGGATGGACATGATAATCCTATTCGCTATCTGGTATTATGAACTTTACACAATGTAAAAGATCGAAGCGATTGAAGCTTCATCCAATTATGTTCAAACTCGTAGTAACTAACAATGGGCAACATCTAACTACCTCTTTCAATCTAATATTAATTGTGACACGATTTTTATATACTTCTATCGCAGCGTCAGAAACCTTCTAGCTATGTAATTTTCAGTTTAATAAGATATAATCGGGATAAAATGTATCCTATGTCCTATTCCTGGTCGTAGTCTATCTGTGTGCTAAGTTTCATCTTAATCCGAACAACGGTTGACACGTAAATGTAACTCAAACTACCAAATACCCAAACATCTTTACAAACTTTCACGTTTATAATATTAGTAAGATAGTAGGGTACATAACTATCAACTGTAGAATACATAAAGTATTCTACAGTCATATATTGGCACAATCGTGAAACTGAGGCACATGTAGTTGGTGCATAATGTCGATATGAACTAAACCGCTCGAAAGTGCAACGCGCGGTGCCGCCGAGTGTGATGCTACCTCGTGGGCGCCACATGTAGCTCGCGGTCGCGCCATGAGGGGGCACACATTTACCACCACCGAAAGGAAACGACTACGAGCAATTCGTCGTAGGGTTCCGCTACGTTATCCGGCGGTTCCCTGGCGCGCATTGTTCCGCGGCGGCGTCGGCGTCCCTGCACCTGCTTCTTCCATTGACGCCGGAGTGAACATTGAAAATTAAAATTTGTATAATAAACCTAGTATTTTATTTAGATCGGTGATCGTAAACTGAGGACGCAGCCGACAACCGACCCCGTACCTTAAATTACGCTAGCATTCGCTGTATCGTGTCGTGCACCTGTTGCTATGTCGTCAGCACATTGCTGGGAAGTGTAACCACCGTAGCGGCGCCGCGGCGGCCGATTAGCTTGTGTGTCGCGTGGCCGGGCGGGGCGTGCGTCATATGTGAGGGGTGCAGCCAGATCATGGACTTAGATCAATTAATTTATTGAGCAATGTGAGAATTCGCACCACACAATAGGTTTTACGTATGTTGTTGAGGTGTAGGTATAGCTCTGTATGCAGCATTTGTATTGCAGGTTCACTCACATTTCTGTCACATCTTTTCCTCTATTGTTTGTAATAAACATGAGATCGATTTTTTCCTACTTAAAATATTAACAGTTGACATTTTAATGTCGATAAGAGATGTAATTAATGTCGCTACTTGGAAAATGTTTAATAAATTATTCTTTAATATTTTCTCGGAACTGTTCACACACGGAACTCCGTCGTGGATGACAATTATACACAAACGTAATTAGTGTCGTTACTTTATATTTATATGGAATGAATTAATTTTTATGAATGGCTAAGGAAGGCTTAGGCGTTCGATTCATATTAATCGTCGTTAATGACGCCTATTAACACGCGAAGATGCTAAATGTACAATGATGTCATATTTTGAGTTTGAATGCAAAGAATGGCTCGAAAAATACCCCACACTCCAGCCTGTAGCGCTATTTCTATTATGCCTTTAAAACGAGTGGTTTTCCTAATTCTTGTATCTACTCGTATTTGTAACTGTATGCAAAGGAATTATATATACTTAGTTGAAATGTCAATAAGTACGTTCTTTTAAAATTTTACTTTTTTTTTATTTCGACCAGATACTCGGAGGACGCTCGAATGCATTGTTTTTTTCACGGCAATACTATATTTGACCTTGTGCTTTATAGTTCATAGGTGAACGTTTGTCCGAGTTATACATATAGTGAGATGAGTGTGTGTGTGTGTGTTGCAGGCAAAGTGGTGTGCGGCGCGTGCGGCGGCAAGTGCAGCGGCGAGGTGCTGCGCGTGTCCGACAAGTACTTCCACACGGCGTGCTTCACGTGCCGCGCGTGCGCAGCCTCGCTCGCGCGCGGCGGCTTCTTCTGCAAGGACGGACACTACTACTGCCCGCAGGCGAGTCCAACTGAACATTCTCTACATTATCGCGAAGTTGAAAGACGCTTTGCTTACTTTCCCGGATTTTGATGTACTCGTATATTGAAGGAAACGTTAGGTATTGCGAGCTGTCTTCTGTCCACATATTATTATGTCAATTACGGTAGTGAATATAGAGAACGGGTCTTGAGAGACATAATTATTATGCCGTATGTTCGTCAATCAGCATTTGTGATCAAGGACTGTGTATACACTCGTGGTGAGTAGATAACCAGTAAGCTGTGATCAGAAAGTCACGCAACGAGCCGATGATACTTCGGCTGTCTCGACACTGATCGTCACATTTCAGTTTTACGAGTGGCAATTGTGTGTGTCATTAAGTTTCACCGGGCCGACCGACACGTTGGGCGCACACGCGGATGTAGCCTCAGTTGCCGACTATAAAGGCGGCTACATCTGCTGCAACCTTTTATGTTCATTGTTGCTCTCGGAATGTGTTCGCTCCATCAAAAGCACCGCAGCGACACAAACGTTACACGAGTTAGCTTTGATCACATCCTGTCGTAACTGAGGATCACAATGATTGCGTCGTGAATGTGAAACAGATCGAACAAGGGACTATTTAAAAGCTTTGCCTTTTGACAAAGTAAGACCACAACATGATCGGTGTTGTAGTGTCTAACTTGCTATAATCTCTCCCGCCTGTCACCTGCCTCCGTTGTATTGCTAATATAAAGAGTATACAAAGCGTCCATAATAGCCCCGAACCTAACCGAAACGAGTCAGTATAAATGTTTAGGTAACGCCATCAAAACGATCGTCTGCAGACGTCTCCCGCAATATGCCGCGCTCTAATAATGTGGAGCTTGCCAGTTAAACCGAGAATATAGATGACGGCACGCAATTTATGTTCAGGATTCGATATGACACGTTATCCTTTATTTTCCTTTGATAGTCTGATTGTCTTAATCTAGTATAGAAAATATAATATGGTTAAACACCATTATTTGTTGTTTGTTTAACGATTAAAAGTTTAGATGATTATGTTCCGCGTTCTACGCAGAGGGTCATCTAACAGCAGAAAGACGTACTATACATTTTACTGGTATCTGCGTTCATCGACTAATATCGAAAAACATATCACTGGTAGTTTTAAAACGACGGTTTTATTATTGTAGGTAAGTAGAAATCTCGAGAATCATAGACGGGTACCATACGCAATAAACTAAACTGGGTGCAACAAACCCCAGCGACCTGAAACATTAGGATCCAGGCGTCATAGCGATGCCCGTTGTACAGCAAGGGTGACTAGCTCACTACACTCGAGTAGATTAATGTAGTCCTTTATTTAAAAAATGTATGATGCATAATTATGTAACGTCGTTGGCAGGATTACCAGCGCGCGTTCGGTACGCGGTGCGCAGCCTGCAACCAGTACGTGGAGGGAGAGGTGGTCTCCGCGCTCGGTAACACCTACCATCAAAAATGCTTCACATGTGCGCGCTGCAAGTGAGTACCACACAGATCATTCTAGTTTTTATGGCCTAACGCATCTACGATTGGTCTCCAACGAGATCTCAGACATATTTAAGAGCGATTATAGATGATCTTGAGCAGTCTCTAGACCCTTATTATTATGTAGTGTCGATGGCAATGGGTTTGTGCGGTTGTCATTGACCTAGAGGATAGTTACAATCAGAACATCCGTCTTTGTAAGACTTTACGAGACTCACTTTCACCCGCAACCGTGCAATATCTAATCTATATTTTGTGTGTTATATTAAACAAATCATGATGAACAAAGGTAAATTATGGTCTCGCCAATTTTTTTGCGATGTCACTTAAAAATGACCCAGCTCTGGTACAGCCTAACATTTGAGAATAAAATCTCTCAAAGCCATAAAACCATAAAGTTTTGTGAGATGCGTAACGGAAATACATAATATATCGACAGACGAGCGTTCCCGTCGGGCGAGAAGGTGACGTACACTGGCGCGGAGGTGGTGTGCGCGGAGTGCACGGCGGCACCGCAGCGGCACACGGCGCGCGCGGCCCGCTCGCCTGCTGCCTCCCCCACCTCCCCTGCCTCGCCCCCC
>DWNI01000259.1:0-10446 GCA_018250175.1 Alychna victa
ACAATATCTTATTGTTGTTGTAATTATAGGCATCAGCATACTTTGTTACTGGCTAGTAACATTAATTGATAAAAATAAAATCGAATTTAAATTAAAAAGAAATTAAATGAAAATGTAATTCTAATGTATTGTCAGTTAAAATAAGCAAAGCTTACCTACTTTTACTCCACTATAAACAAAACTACTTGTTAGTTTTGTTTGTTGTTTGTTAGTTGTACTACTAGTTTTAAATCAAGAACATGCTGTAGCCGTCCTACGGCACATTCCACATAGCTTCCATCGATACGAGCCCACAATCTAGACCCAATTGATTTCAATACTAGCAAGGTTCCTACATTGACTTTATACGGGTGTTTAGTTAAGCATCCTCACCCTACGTCATGATCTAATCAGAGAATAAATAATAGGATAAATAATTATATAACGTTTAGCAATAAAGAATTTAGAAGGTTGCGTGTGCAGATCACGTTGGGGTCACCAATGTACAATATACGTGGAGATGGGTAATAAAAGTCTTTAGGATTAAAAGAAACGTTTTAATGATAAAAAATAAAATTATACAACACAAAGAAAACTTAACATATACGTAGCTGTCACGGATGATGTTATACGCTACCCATAAGCTAGGGTTGCTACAGGTGCAATTTAAACTTTTGCTAATCATTTTTATCAGGCGTATGACAATACCTCTATCTGTTAGAAATTTTTATTTCTTTATTTGAGATAAGTTAATGCTTTACTACGATGCCACCTGATGGTGGGAGATGAAGTGTTAGGTGGTAAAATGCATTAACTTAGAAGCCTGTTATAGAAATACATATTATTTAATCGCCACAGATAACAAAGCTACTTAAAGAAATCCTAAAAAAAATTTAATTAAAAACATATTGTCAATTAACAAAAATTACAAATAAATATTATGACATATTGTAATAAAAGAAAAAAATTAAGTAGTACTTAAATGAGTATTAAAATGCCTAACGATGAATGGTCATTAAACGTGCCTTTAACAAAGTAATTAGGTCATTACCTTTCAATCCTTTGAATTACAAGTCTTACTTAACTACATTAATGTTACTCCTGTTAGTTACTCCAATAGTATTAGGGGGGGGAAGTATTTGCTTCATCATCATCATCACAATCCATAACTGTCTCACTGCTGGGCTCGGGTCTCCTCTCATAATTTGAGGGGTAAAGGCCATAGTCCACCACGCTGGCCAAGTGCGGATTTTCAGACTTCACAACACCTTTAAAAACTTTTTGGAGATCTCTCAGGTGTGCAGGTTTCCTTACGATGTTTTCCTTCACCGAAGCAAGTGATCATTAATTTCTAATACGCACATGATTTGAAAATTAGAGGTGCGTGCCGGGTTTGAACACAGGCACCCGGTTCGGGCGACCAACGTTCAAACCGCTGGGCACTCGCTATATGCTTAGTTTATTTTAAAGATACGTAAAGGCTTTCCGTACGTTTGCCAATAAACCGCGGATAGGGTGTCAATAAAACATTTTATCTCAATAACCACATACAGAGCGACAATCTAGAGGAATTTAATCAAAATAATTTTAAACACACGAAATAGCATTCACGAACCAATCTGTAGACGGAATAATCAAAAACGGTTTAGACTCCCCTCCTGCAACAACAATCAAATTTTTCACCACGACTCACATTCAAGTACAAACCGCATCACATTGTGTATGACAGTTCTATAATTGAACGTTTTCTGATCATTCGAAAGGATAAAGCACTCACCATCACCAGGTATGCGATAAGCGATGAAACGATTTTTTTTGCGCAATCTCGTATTCTCCTTTCGTTCGATAGGGATATTTCTCTTTAGCTCTAGAAGTTCGAGTTTTAGAAGGTTATCCTAATGCTCAATATGACTGAAATAACGTACTTGGCCAGGGTTGTAGACTATGACCTGTACCGTTACATTGTGAGAGGAGACCGAGCCTAGCAGTGGGATAGTTATTGGTCAAAACGGCGTTGGCGGGCGCAAATTATGAAAATGCATAGCTGCAATCATACGTGCGTGAAACTTGCAACACTAATATTCACACGTAATCACGCCTTGCGTCATTTTGTTGTGTACGTGTCGTACTTGCAAATCACAAAACACAGAGACAAGTGGAAGTGTTCATTGGGTGTGGAACAGCGACCACCAATCACAGAATAACACAAGGAAACTAAGATTTGATATTATGTGTTAAGGTGCATTTCCAAAATTAAACAATAATTTTAATAGACATTTAAAGTCGAAAACTAACAACCTATAAAATTTTAAATGTCTTCCATCCATCTATCCATCAGCCTTTAAGCGTACATTACTGGACATAGGCCTCCCCTACCTTGCGCCACTCAGATCGGTCCTGAGCCTTCTGAATGTCTTTGTTATTAGTAATACGATAACGGATTTGCTTGTGTATATATATTTGGCTAGCGCGAATTCCAAGTAAATTGACGCGTATACCATTTCCACTCCTCTCTGTATTCCGTGGTGTAAAAAGACATTTAATTATTATTTCGTTTCTCTATTACGATCAGACAGCTTCCTTATCGCACCGTTCATTTAAAGCGCCGTCATGAAAACAGATGTTTAATGGTGACTGTGTGGCGCTGGCGTAATAATCTAAGGGCTGATTAACGTTGATAACTAACCCTTTATTATGAAAACAGAATGCGAGTATGAGGAGCTTTCGTAGTGAAGTTCAGATAACAATTACCTTTCTCTAGTAGCTACCATCAGGCATGGCTGTAGTCAGGGGGGGTTTTGGGGATTCCCCTCCCCTAGATCATCGTTTCTCAAAGAAAAGTATAACCTAAGCATATAAAACCCCTCCTCTACTAGTTTAACCCTTGCAAGCAAGTTCAACCCTCCACCTAAGGAAATTCAAACCCGGAGTTCAGAGAAAAATTTAGGTTACACATGTAAGTAGGTGTAGGTATCTACTACCGTAATTTCGTGCGAATAAATTAATTTAGCGCACCGCTAACAACACTTCAAAGCATTGAAGGTTATATACGTTTTCATTTCACAGCCTCTTCGCGTAAAATTGCCTTCTTAAAAACCAATCTTTCATCTCAAAAGGCGTCTTGAGAGCTATCTGAAACATTTTCCCATTTACCCTGACCGCAGCGCGAATTCTTTTCAAGGCTGGAAAAAAATGTTGGAATTTTTCTTTTTATTTCCCTCCCCAGCTCAGTGACTATGCAATTACCGATAAGCTGCAACGGAACTGGAATTTCGTCGTCATAAATCAGATTCCCTCTCATTGAAACGCGCTCGCTACTCACCGCGGTACGGGAATCACCCGAGCTGTTCCTTGGGAAATATTGCCGTATTGTCTTACAAATGTTTTGTCAAACTAAAGGCATATTTAACTACAGTAATGTAGAGTAACTAAAAGAAAACCTGCACACTTGATAGGTCTCCATAAAGTTCTCAAAGGTGTTGTGAAGTCTGCCAATCCGCACTTGGCCAGCGTGGTGGCCTGTACCCCTCACATTGTGAGAGGAGACCCGAGCCCAGCAGGGGGACAGTTATGGGTTGGGATGATGATGACTGTTTGCAAACATTAAAGATTCCCTGGAGAGCACGGATCTTCTTTTCTCTCGTAATAAAATGTTATCTGTCAAAAGAAACGCCTTAACAAGCTTTGATACATTGAAATTAACGAAGGAGCATACATCTCACCGTCTCAACGTTACATCATAAGAGTAAAGTATAGTAGGTTCGTTACAAAGCTTACAGTAACACAGAATGTGTAACCTACAAAATACTTTACATCAAAAGCTCTCGACAAACTTCTCTCTCAATTTGCGAAAACATTTTTTAAGCTGTGCACCAATGACGTCACTATTACGAGTGTGTTCCACTTTACGCCTGCATCGCATGAGTGTAGTACAGAATTGAAGCTTGCCGTTTTGAATACAAAGAATACTAGCCTCTAGTAAAACACCTCGGAAATCCTTTTATTTTGAGTAAAAAATTCAGAAATCCTATAGACACTTCATCATTACCTGCAACTATAGTCTATGTCTATCTACGGCGAATACGAATAAAGCTTATCCTTGACTTACTGGATAAAAAGATGGTAATGCGACATTTTAGATGCCAAAACAATTTCGGTTTATTGCAGCAGTTGCAGCTCAGTTTCAGGTCCCAATTCTCTCTTAGGCATGTTATCTTTTTTAAATCTTGGTTTTATTTTACAATATCGCGAATCATCAACCATTTAAATAAATAAAAAATAACGCTACACACTCCCAACAGTAGGATTCCATGTCGTGGGTGCCATGGACAACACACAAAGACAAGTACAGACACACCCAGACAGAGAACAGAAATTAAAACTCATCATTCAAATATGAATGGGATTCGAAATTGGGAATTGGGAATCGAACGCAGGTCCCTTTGAACGGCAGTCCGGCATGGTAACCATTGTGCCATACGGGTCGTCAAATTAATAAATTTCATTAGTCACTATTGAGATACGCGAGTAATTGGATCACGGACGAGAAACGGTCTATAATTCGACCAAATATTTGGTGTAAATGACCCGTTGAGTTTATCTTGGAGTTCCGCTCGACGACCGCCACACAGCCGCCGTTAGCAAGAACAATGGGAGCCTACATTCGGAGTCGGTCACCCCTAAAGAGTACATTTCTTCACGTTTTGATCATTTTGTCCAGTGTTGCTAAGTTGGTATTACGGTTTTGTTTGTTCTTCTACTGGTAACGGTATTTTAAAAGATACGTTTACTTGCACAACAGGTCCTAAAACAAGAATTGCTCTTGCTAAAGATAAATGTGACTACCTATTATGAGACCTGCATTTTTATTTTAAACTACACGTTAATTTTCGCAATGTTTTTCCTCTCTAATACAGGACTTTCCAATAAAGACGGGTCGATGTTAAAATGGAATAAAATAATCTGTATATTATTATAGGACATCAAGGAAATTTGTCTTTATGAAAAATTATGATGGAAATATATTCCGCGGCTACGCACGGTGGAAGACTCCGTGACGTTACATTTTTAATTATTTTACAAGTACATTAGCCAATCATCAAACTGTTATTTATCAGAAACAAGACCAAATCACCGTTTCATCTAGCGTTACGTGACAAATTTGAAATATTTTTTAAGTGCTTTGACTTTTAATGATTCGTAATAAAAGAAAATGACGCAATATGAAAAATTATTCTCTTCATTATGTTTCTATTACCGCTGTGCTGTCGTCCTATTTTACACTATACTACATGGCAAACAACTCCATAGCCCCAATTTCGCAGTAACGCCCGACGTTCCGATTGTTTCCGGCGCTCCGGTTATATTTCCGATGCTGAAGCAAACGGCGAGCTCCATATTCTACTCCGAACGCAATTGGAACAAAAGTATACAAAACTATATTGTACACTCGAGGATGCACTGTTCAGAGGCTTAAAACTTGTATATCTCCAAAATATAAAAGTAATTAACTGTATAGAGATAGCTAATAAAATACTTAGCGCTGTATTTGTTCGTGCCCTGCCTAATTTCAACGCTTCATTAATCGTCACTAAAATCGCTACTGGCGGTGACTACGATTTTTTCGTTTTGTGCATGACGAAAATAATATTAAAAATCAGGCATTACAATTTTTATTTTTTTTCTGTAAATCACCCAGTGAGTTGTTCATCTGTACAGTCAAATTCAGGAGCGCATAAAGAGCAGAATAATGCAGACGTCAGTTTATCGCGTAAGATTCAAGTTCTCAGGACGCCCAATATGGCTGCAGACGTCGACATTCCCTTTCTGGCTAATGAATGCGAACCAGTGAAGTAAGATGCAGTTAACCGCTTACAGCTTCTAAATGCGGTTGATGTCTGTTACTGTTTTGTTGAACATTTCTTACAGGAATAGGACGTTATCAAGTAATTCATCGTACTAATCGATTAGAATCCATAGTAAAAACGTGTTTTACGGATATAAATTACGCTACGTTGTGACATGAGTAATTATAGAACTACTCCAACTTCTACTTATAGAACAAAATATTGGAAAAACTAATATGGACTATAACTCTTATCTTTTAAAATTTCCAAGATCTTGATAGGAGCCACTGTTTCCTTAGGTCAACCTGTCAGGCCCGTCAACCTACATCAAAAGCTAAGATGATTTTTAAAGACTGGTTTTGGTCAAGGTATATACAGTATAGAGTCACATCAGATGCGTTCCCAAACCAAGGAAGCAAGCTTCGTGATTAGACATTAAAATGACTTGTTCGGCAAGTCTGCCCACGCGAGCCTTTAGCGTTGGCGTTAAGGCATTGTGGACTGCGGCTTTGGTTGACGTCTCTCCTAAAATTTAATCAGAGACGACGAACATTACCGGTATCGCACATTGGTAAAGTGATTGGATATTTGAATAATGTCTGTTTCGCATGTCTCTGCCCTTATTTATGCATGTAGGGCATTGCAGGGCCTACTCGTATGCTAACTTCAGAGCTTTTCTACACCTCTCCTTTAAAGCACCTCTTATAACTGACTTTCTTCAATAAGGAGTATTTGTTGCCAGTTACTACCAGTTACTTTAAGACCCAGTTCCGTTATAAATTTAAGTGTGGAACTAGTACATGATGCTACCAAGACGATGTCCACCCACATCTTTATCGACTCCAATTCGGTATCCAATTCGGATAACAATCTAATATCGTGAGTAAACGAACACGTAACTTTGCAACTCGTAAACCTATTGACTTCGAACTTTGTGCCTTAAGAAGTTGCTTACTTCGAGCATGATTAATACTTCGTATCTCGTGATTCTCCGATTAGATACTCTATGTAGCTAACAAATCGAATTTATTAGAATCAGTCATATTTACCGTGATATTGCTTCTTGAATACAGCAGCAATTGAAATGCCTTCTGTTTCTTTATACCGCCTTCTTAACCTACCTTGTTTGATAGCACGTTTTTTATCATCTACCTCGTTGACTATAGACTCAACTTTTTACTAATGTCACATACATAAGTCTTTTGACACTTTTGTTCAAGCCACACCCGCGGTCATTAACCGCGTTATTTTGGGGTCTTTTGATTGATTTTTAATCAAACTAGTTTCACGCTCCGCCGTCTAAAATTATCTTCCTGTTCCAGTTCCAACAGAAGGTAACGATTTTCGTTCACTCCCCTGGCCTGCGATTGGAGCCCTCCAAATGCATAATAGATGAGAACGATATACCTTACTGTTCAACTTCTCGGCCGTTGCTCCATAACGATATTTTAGGAACTTGCAGGTAATAAGTTGCCGTGACTCCTGACTTATAAATAGACTGATTAGAAAGTGTTCAGTTAGAAATGTAGGCGAAGTTTTTCTTTGCTTTGAAATGGATTTAAAAGCTCATGATCTGTGTAGATGAATAAGAGCAGTGACTGGGTATGTTTAACATAACTAGACTTCCTTAGAGCTACGGCAATTTCAAGTACATTTTCTTAACAACCGTCTAAACATTGATTCTTTCTGTTCTCCCTATACCTCCAGACGTCATGATGATGATATACCTACAGAAAACAAGATCCATTTAAACATCAATTCTCCATTCATCACATCACTGAATCCATAAAGCAAAACTTACAAGCTCAAAAAGGATAACAATTTCAAACCACTCGTCAAAAATAGAAGCAACATAAACATTTCTCACAACTTGTTAACAGTTTCTTTTGAAGTAATAAATTGGTACAGTATTTTTGAGCATTAAGGAGTTTATATTTGTCGACTGGAAATAAAAGTACCAAAGTCCAAGTAGCTGTATTAATTGCTTAATAAACTACTCCGTCACACCATACATCTAGTCTTAGCACCATTACTATGTAAACGTCGCGTCGGCTAATTCTGTCGAAGCGCCATTACACGTGAGAAAGTGTATTTTCTCTGTCTTAGACACGGACAAGGGTTTAACAGATGAGATCTACTAACTACATACCCAATAGAGCATTAGCTATCGACACGTTAAGCAAGACTTTTTATTTTGATTAAGCATCGTATTTAACAATTTAAAAGCTTATGTGTACGACCTTTGTATGCTATACTGTCTCTACATTGTATTTAGTAAGAAATCGTTGGTAATTTGAAAAAAAAAGAGGGCAGACATACAATGGCTTCTATTTTGATAACATCTTACGCCCCATTAACTCACGCACGATATTAATTCTGTAGTTTTCAACTAGGCATGGTTATGATTCAAATTGTCTGAAACAGTTACTTACATAGGGCCTAATTGATTGTATGTCACTAGGCTAGGGCAAGACCGCGTTGGCGCCGAAACGCACTCATGACAGGAGTGACAGCTGACATTTGGCACTAACACTAGTATTTATTTATTTACTAACACCTTATTTTTATTTTATTTAATTGTCTGTTTTATACCATAAAAAGTGTATAATCCACGATGAATTATATTTGCTTTGCCCACTAAATCGACAGATGAACCATCACAAAACCGGGCTTGTAATTAATGACAATGATAACTTGTTTTTTCAACACGACAGTATTGAACAAACATTGCGCCACAGCAAACGTTCGTGCTAGGATCATTTATTTTCAGACATTAATGTACAGATTACGCTTTGGAAGGAAATAGGTCACCATAACGCGGGCCTGAGGAAGATAACCCCCGTTACACTGCCATAAATTTGGTTTTTAAGTGCGCACTGAAATGTCGTAACTGAAAATTTGTTGGTTATAATTCATTTTTTCCGTGACGTTTCGGTTATTCCCAAAAGGGTTACATTAAAATGTTGAATGAACTCGTATAATGTAGTTAGATACCCACAATATGATATCATTTCCGTTAATTAAACACGCATTATGCTGATGTAATTTTGGGCAAAAGTAACAAAAACATGTAAATTTCCTTATGTAACTATAATTACATTAAAGGCTTTGTACAATTCACATGGAACCGACATTTTCCTGATTTATTCAAGTAACTTTTTATCATGTTGTTTTTTTACAATTTATTCTAACCATTAGTTGTGTAGGTAAGCGAGTGATAGTCCAGCGGTTTGAATGTTGGTCGCACGAACCGGGAGGCCAGAGTTCAAACCCTGCACGTATCTCTAATTTTCAAATGATGTGCGTATTAGAAATTAATTATCACTTGCTTCGGTGAAGGGAAACATCGTGAGGAAACCTGCACACCCAAGTGTTCTCCATAAGGTTCTCAAAGATGTTGTGAAGTCAGTCAATCTGCTCTTGGCCAGCGTGGTGGACTACGGCCTGCACTCCACATATTGTTAGAGGAGACCCGAGCCCAGCAGAAGGACAGTTATGGGTTGTGATGATGATGAGTTGTGAAAGTGTACGAAAGCTACAAATTATAATGAACATGTTTATAGTCTGAGATGATACTGTGAAGTGAATCATTTTGCTTTAATTAGAAGTGTAGTCGCGATACCGTTCGTCCGAACACCTTCTAAATGCATGTGCGTGTAACCGAATGCGACCACTTCCAAGAACAGTCCGAATGAACCGATCTAATAAGTCAGATGTACCGATCCGGTTAATGACCACCCACCCGATTACACGAAGGAATATTCAAATACGTTCACCACAAAATTAAAAGCGAGTAAAAATATTTAGAGCATGTCATTTTGAGGTATTTCAAATACACATCTAATATCCCATAATATCAATACGTTACTCGACATTTATTTTGGGAAAGTAATACTAAATTAATGCAATTACTTCACACCTTAAACCGACTTCAAATCAGTATACGGTGACGACATCATTTTAAGAGTTTTCTCATGTGTCTCCGAAGACAAAGGTCCAACAACAATGAAATTTATATTGGACCACATGTGAAGCACCGGCTTTCTAATAAAAAAAGAATCTTCAAAATCTGTTCACCCAGTCAAGTTCTAAGATATCAAACATAAAAATAAAAAATACAGTCGAATTGAGAACCTCTTCCTTTTTGAAGTCAGTTACAAAATATATCTTGTGTATTATTAAAGCCATATAAATTTGGTCTATCCATTAATATACTTGGTAAATAAACTACTACCCTAGAGTGACAATTAAAGCAATGTCGTTCACATCAAATTACTCCTCGGAAATGTTAACCCTTTCAGGACCATAAGGTTATGGGACCGGATACTATAATTTTAGCTACTATGCAAAATGCTCAATTGGGTGCTAAAAAACATAATTGAAAATAAAAATACTAATAATTATTATACTTTATTTTTTTATTTTTTGGGACACATGTGTCCCTGTGGTCATCAAGGGGTTAATCTACATACTCGTATCGTGGAACTAATTTCATACTCGAGACATTCAGATTTATCTTGATACTTGTTATGACTATACAAGATTACTAAATGTTGTGGTAAAACATTTAAAAACGTTATTAACCTATACAATGATGAGAGCTCATGAGCTCAATATGACG
>DWNI01000260.1:0-10444 GCA_018250175.1 Alychna victa
TAGACGTTGTTGTACTCTCCCATATAGTTACGGTCGTCAACGTAAAGTCAGTAGCAGTAGACGTTGTTGTACTCTCCCATATAGTTACGGTCGTCAACGTAAAGTCAGTAGCAGTAGACGTTGTTGTACTCTCCGGTATAGTTACGGTCGTTGAGGTGCAGTCAGTAGCAGTAGACGTTGTTGTACTCTCCGGTATACTCGTAGTTACAGTCATCGACGTGGAGTCGGTTGCAGTAGACATTATTGTACTTCAGCGAGCGGCGAGACTTCACGTAAAAATTATAATACCAGTAATAATTAAGGCACTATACGATACACTCATTATCAACATGCATCAGTAACAAACGTACTTTCCATAAGTTAATATACTCGTATTATCTCCCATGTGTCAATTAATGGGAGTTTCGGTGGTTGGACGTCAATCACTATCGTAAAAGCTCGATTTCCTGCCTCCGCCTGCGAGCCAATCAAAGAGCAATACATACCAAAAGCTAAGTGACCTAACGAGAATCATCAAAGCCTTCGTAGCTTTGTATTCTAAACGCAGAGCGATATTTCGTTAGTGTCATGTCAGCAAACTACAAAACATAAAGAAGTGAATTGTTAGTTAAATATTTATAAATGTATTACGCTTCTATTAACCGTCAGCTCAAGAATGTATTTACTTTATCTTATACGTTTACAAATTATCACTCGTAGCACATAAACATACATGTAGTGTAACTATAGTAAAACTATGAAATCGCGAACAAAAAAATGTTCTCAACAAGTAATTGATAAATTAATTAATAAAATGTTTGAGGCGCGCTGTTATTAAACAATATTGACTTTAAATTTGTCTTAAGTAAGTCCACTTTCGATAATTCCTATGCTTGCAAAAACTAATTCACATCAACTATACAAAATAACACTATTATTATAAAGTAAGACACCGTTATAAAGTTGCGAGCAAAAACAATGACGGTGTATGTACGACATTATAAGAACTTCGCTTTTTAAACTTGATTTGATTCTTTATTCTCAGCCAGTAGTCCAACATAATGGGAAAACCATTCACGCGGAGCCGTCTCGCGTGTGCTCCGCTATATTAACGACGTCTCCTACAGGCTACACTACACCCCTCGAACTCACGTCAAACTGGGAAGGCAATGGAGTAACAAACATCTTATGTTATTCGATATTATATACAAACTTCCGGGCTTCTATCTTCTTGTAATAGTAGTTTAAATTGAAAACTTGTATACCCATGAGCGATGTGAAGTTGAACTAAAACGATTATGTTAGACTTTTAGACTTTAAAGCAACCGGACTGCCGTTCAAAGGGTCCTGGGTTCGATTCCCAGCGAGGAAGAAATTTAAATGATGAGTTTTAATTTCTGTTCCGGTCTGGGTGTGTGTTCTTATCTTTGTGTGTTGTCCATGGCACCTACGACACAAGGAATCCTACTGCGGGGCTATGAGTGTGTAACGTTATATATTTTTTTTATAACATTTTATTAGCCTACGTTTTATTATTCTGAGTTTGACATTTTCATAAAACTAATTGTTATATTATGATACTAATTACATAAGTACATTGAGATATAATTAAAATTTATTTAAAATAACAAAATTGAAATAAATCAAAATAAATGCATACAACTAGGCCCACCGCAGGCGGTGCAGTACCCAAGATGCTGGCAGCGTTTCCTCTCTATATAGCAATACATACGCCGAGCGAGAAAGTTGCCAGCTCTGGATTCGCAAGTCTAATCTTTTAGTATTTTATCAATTTCATTAAAAAGAAAAAGTAAGTATTTACTTTTCATGAGTGAAAGTAATTTGAAATATTGCTCGTTAACCTGACAAGGCGGAATCCTTTTAGTGTACCATTAAATCTCTTTTTCCGAAGTCAGCGCCGCGGTTAATAAGCATTCAAGCGGCCTTCATTAAGCCACAGCTGAGGGAGAGGCTATCGATTTTCAGTTCCTCTAATAAAGGTAAATTCTCTTGAAATCTACGCTCGGCAAGTTTCCAAAAGAAGCCTCGGTACGCAGCCGCTTTGTCCTGATCCTAACGAACCTAAATTAGTATAGTGCCACAGATTGTATCTCAGTTAACTGCTTTCACTCGCCAGTTCATATTTAGTTTTGGAGCCGGAGAGATATATAGATCAAATTATTAATGTAGCAAAACTGCTACAGAACTATCCTTTCTTGGATCCAATCTCTTCTGCTGGTCGCGCTCCCTTTAATACCTTCATGTCATTATTTATTTATTTATTGAACGCCAACATCATCATCATCGCAACCCATAACTGTCCCACTGCTGGGCTCGGGTCTCCTCGCACAATGTGAGGGGTATAGGCCATAGTCCACCACGCTGGCCAAGTGCGGATTGGCAGACTTAGTCGTTAGGCAGACATTCCATCGTTTACTTTTCATTAAAACATAATTATACTACGCGTCAAAACAATTTATTGTTACCAAAACCCTGTCACCATAATCTATTTACCTTTGAAATTTGAGCTTCAGTAAATCGTTTAACCGAAGTTAACGTACCCGTTTTAAAACCGGAAGTAACGTACAAAAGTACTTAACCGAGCATTCCAATATTCGTACAATTTTCGCCCGCTCTCATTAAGACAATCTCAGAAAACGAGCGTTGAAGAAGCCGCTTTTGTGATGAGTATTTTATTCATTAATGATCGTTAATTACCCAAGTAATAGCTTAGTTGTTCGAAAGTAATATTCTCATATGAAAGATGTATTACTCAAGTACTAAAGAATGGAATTGGGGGCATAATCTTTTTGGACACTTAGGCAGCAAAAAAGCAAGTTAAGGTAGCGAAAAAGGATATCGCTTACCTCTTTTTTAAGTATAATACTATGTCGTCTTAGTCCAAAATGTGTACTATGTCTTATTAGTCTTAACTTTTAGACGTCCAGTCCCAATCTTTAAGTAATCGAGTAATAGGCTTCAACTCCACCAATAATGTGCACAAGAAAAGGTGTGGAACTAACTACCTGGTGAAATGTAAAATTAAATCAAAATTATTCGTTCATTCATTCGTTCCGTTCAGGTCTGGAAATTATGAAAACGTTGACTGTAATGATGAGAAAGAGAGAGCCCGGTCTTCTGTTATATGGCAGTCAATCAGATACTACATGCAAGAATCGACTCATAGGTTACATACAGCAATTTATGGCGTCTATAAATGAATTATCGGCTTTCTATCGTCAGTACCGCTCTCAATGTGAAAGCTATCTTAATCGTTTCGAGTTCAGGGACGCTGAAAGGACAGAGAAGGTGATTAATTAAGACTAATGAAGCAAGCCACCATCGTAAGCGATCTACTTTCGCTACGTTTTGATCCAAATGTAGGCCCAATTGTACCGAGTTTCAACATTAAATCAAAACCGCAAATAAATGTTGTTGTTGGGTCGACCTTTGATCTCTGGTAGCCATTTATGAGGTAGTATGTTTGTGCTCTGCGAGTTATATTGTTACGTAAAAAGTCTGCGTGAATTAGTGTACATATGTGCGAAGTAAACTTCTTTATGATGAACACAAAAACACAAACAGATAATGCACGTAAAGGTACATAAAAGTACACAAAGCTCATAGAAGCACTTAAAAATGTACAGAAGTACTCAAACGTATACAGAAGCAAAAAGACTGAAACAGAGAAAATACAATATAGTTAGACTTTGAAGAGGAAGTAAAAAAGTAATTTGAGCTTTATAACTATAGCAATGCTTACTTAAGTTAGGTAATATCGAGGGTTCACAGGCTCTTTGTATTAAGCGATATTATTCGAACTTTACACAAAACTGGGCTCAATCGCGCAGAAAAATCAGGCGATTCCAAATATATAACGTAATATCGTAAAAGTTGTCGCTTAATACAAATATCTCGTGAAGCCTCAAACAAATAATACTATAACAAATAATACTATAATTAGTCTCATTTAAAATCCTAAGTGCTATTTATTTCCGTTCGATTATAATGTTGGTGTCTTCAAGTCGAGAGTGCATAGGCTACTACTAAGTTAGTGCGCTCACCATATTAGACATCAACGCCACTTACCATCAGGTGGACTTGTTGTCAAGCACTAATGTATTCCAAGTAAAAAAAAAACTAACGATAAGTACGGAAGCGCTAAAAAAGTTTAGCCACTAGCAGTCACTCATCCATTTTCTGACCGCGCTTGCAGTTGGTTTACTTCATGGATTACTATGGATCAACAAGACGCCGGGCTATGAGCGCTTTAAATCAAACTAGCGGTCCGCCTTCGCTTCGCTTCAGTCAACCTATGCTTAGATACACACCACAGAAACATTGCTAATTTAATATATCAGGCGCCATAATTAACACAACCATTTTTTTTACATCGCAAGTTTTTTAGAAATAAATTATAGTCTATGTTACTCCCTGACAATGTGGCCGTCGATTAATGAAAAAATGGTTAAATTCGATCCAATAGTTTTCGAGCCTATTCAATACAAATAAACAAATAATCTTTTCTCTTTATAATATTAATATCGACAAGTACAACAGGTTTACCTAACATCAGTAACATATTACATGAATCATTTGATCAATGTTACATGTCTCAATAGAAATCTAGATTGCTTAAAGTCTAAGAGAGGATCTACGACTATAAACTAATCTTCTTTTCTTTTACCCTATCTCTGGGATATCATGTGAACGCGGTGTAATGAGCAATACTCAAACGGACCCTTTCCAAGAGGTCTAAAAGTCCCCTTACTTTGTCTACGTTGCGATATTATTGGAACACAATCAACTTACATTCGGCCTAAGAAAACCTTTCCTATTACAGGCGGCTAGCCACACAGAAAATTGTCTAGGCTTCATCTTTAGTCTGAAAAGCTTTTCATCTCAAATACGTTACTTAGTTAAGTTCTGTATTATTCGGAATTTGTAGATTTCGGGCTCTTACTGAATACAATGTATTATTTTGTACCCAATGTTCAATTTATATGCGAAATCAATTATCATATTATTATATTTGGGTACTTATTGTATTAAAATTTATGCTACTCTGTACACGTGTACTTACACTCTGTATGTGTTTTTGGAAATGTTGATATGTATAAGTTATAGTGATTTTACACAAACAGATGTAAAACCATTTTTTCGTCCCTTTAATTATTTGCTTGTTTTAGGTGCTGTTTATAATCGATTTATGCTAGCAAAAACTTTAAAGAAAATTGTACGACTCTTATTGATCACTTTGATGATTGACTGAGTCGATAATTTTTTAATATTTTTTGATAAAAATAATTAGTTAACAAATTTTTACACACAGTGTAGTTAAAGGCATTATTTATATTAAGAAATAATTATAAGATAGTGATAAAAAATATTGCGAGGGTAGTTTAACAACGGCGTAATGTGGCGTAGGTACGTGCTGTAACCGACGAGGTATAACCACCAATTATCATAACATATAACACATGGTCATAATGATCTCCTTATCTCCGAATCCGAATCATATTACGTAAACTACTTGCAATGGTGAGGCTACAGCCGTTACAATTATTCTATAACTTGTAACGCGATGTATTTTTATAGTATCGGATTATCCAAGACAAACCTATCCAGGTCTTTATAGATTCTCATCATGTAGTCAAATGTAAACTTCAATTTAAATGAAAAAAAAATACCCTTAAATTACAAGATAATAATTAGATGTTATTATTTATTTGGCGATACTCAAAGCGTTTACTCTATAAATTACTAATCTATGGTACTAAATATTAACGTCCCTATATATTACTCTGTGATAAATAATAAAATGTCTTCCTCCGTGCTCCGTTCTGGCTTTGTTCATTTTTTTATTATACATACATAATGCGATCCATTATAGTATTTCTATGTACTGTTGTGATTTTATTTTCTACAGTCACATCGTTAAGTTTGGCGCGTCCTTAGTACGGAAGCCTTTTTAAAATCGTTTTTATTTTAAAAAGTAGAAGCTACAAACTCAGGCCGATGCTTTGGATCACCTGCATAGAGCCTCTTGTCCTGCACATTGAAACATTTTAGTAAACTTGAATATCATTTCCTGTAATCAGTAGGTTGATTACTTTTTATAGAACTAAAGTACGTATATTAAGATTGCGGAGCTCATTACTAGGTGTTTATGCTTAAATACATGTTTTTAAATTGAGGAAACAGTGCTAGGTACGAATAATGTTTTTGACTTCTGTTTGTTTAATTCTATGTAATGACACTATGGACATGTTACTAAAAACTTATGTAACTATTTAGTTTTCATCCACGACAACCAAATATGTTAGTCACCTCTATAAACACAAACTAATTAAAGACTAAAGTTATGTCCTGAAACAGTAAAAAATACTAACAGTTTGTGGCAAATTATTTCGCTTATCGTGTGCCGTCACCATTACGCAGCCGTTCGGGCATCTATAAATTCGATTTACTAAAAGCAGCCTCCTTTTCGTGTCAATTTTCTGACTGATCAAATAGAATAGGCCGGAAACATGATTCACAGGTAATCAAAAAAAGAAAAACAAAAAGGCAAAGGAATGGAACAAACAGCCACTCGTGGATACGGTGCTTTAAATCGCTAAGTTGTATTGTACGTGTGGGCGTGATGTAAAGCTGTGTGCGTGCCTTTGCAGGTAGTGTGCGCTTCTGCTTCTCAGTTCCCTTTGAGCTGCGGAGCTCGAAGCATGTATTATTGGGGTGCGTTTGAACGTCGTATGAATGCGCGATACTGAGCGATCGGGAAAAATAATGGGTTCATGTAAATACTTGAAAATTAAAATGTGTTCTGACTGAAACTTGTTAAGTAATGAAGAGTGATTTAAGTGAAGTTGCTTGATTTTACTGAGTTTTATATAATTTGACAGTGTGGTCAGGTGTAAATAAACAAGAGACAAAATAAATATTAAAAAAAAAATTAACCCGTCATAATACGTTCAGGATTTTTTAACTTAAAAGTGAGTGATTGTTATGAAGTTAGTGTTAAAAAAATTGTGAACAGTGAAAAACAGTATTCAGTGAGGTTTGTGGATTTTCTTGAGTTTTGTGAAAATATACAACAAATACTAAATTGTAAGTACTAACTATTTTTAAAGTTTACTGAAAAATATTTTTGATAAAATGTAATAATAATAGGGACGTATGTTATGACTTGGTTTCGTCATATGTTCAGAAATAAGATGACAGTTTAAAATACTAAGTACTACGTAGTTAAATATTTGTCATCATCATCATCATTATCGCAACCCATAACTGTCTCACTGCTGGGCTCGGGTCTCTTCTCACAAGGTGAAGGGTACATATGAAAATATTTATCAAGAATTAAAAATACTTATATAAAAAAATAGAAAAATCCCAATAACTACATTTGACAAACCCCTGACTAAACATAGTATATGTGTATTATCAACCCGGCTTAAAATATATATATATATTTCTTTAGGTTAGGTTAGGTAGCCTTTCCCATAGTCAGTAGTTTTATTTTATTTTATTGAAAAATGTTTTGATTACAACAGTCAAACCCGTCCTGTGGATTTAAAAAAATATTTATTCTGCGCTTTTATTATTATTATTAACAAATAAATAAACTCTTTTACCTAACTGAGATAGAGTAGTCGTCAAACAAATAACCAACCCGATTGAGAATCATATCACAGAAGTGAATACAGCGCCCATTACGAGTTAATGTCATAATACTTACTCGTATCTAGTACCAATTGCCGGTAAATCACGAACCCACACAGGAAACTGCATTTAAATCTGTTAAACTGTTTCAAAGACAAACGTGGACATTCACACACAACTACAGCAATATCTACGATTTAACACTATTACACCTATCTAAGAACGATTGGCTACGAATCCTGATCCCTTTGAGAAAAACCATATTTAAATCGATCAAGCCGTTTGCAGATAAATCGGAACATTCCTATACAGCAACCTCTCCCCCTAAAATGCAAAAAGGCCTTCTTCTATATTAAATATATTTTTTAAAATTACAGTCACATAGTATGTACCTACCTAAGGCTAATTAATTTGATCTAATCAAACATTATTCGGTGATTCACATTTTTGTCGTAACGGGACCGCGCCTCATGATTTTACAGTGGCATTCAATATAGCATTAATATTAAACTACCCACTCTCGCTTTTCCTTAGTAAACTTGAAAATTTTGGTGTACCTACCTAGGCAGGATTATGATAAAAATATTTTTTTAAATTGCAACACGCAGATACTAAACAGATTTAAATAAATGACTTTATATCAATGTATCTTAGTACTTTATCACGGAGACACCCCTTTGATACACTTCACACCCTATAACATAAATGAATAACCCCCGACACTAGATAGATTTTGTTAGTGGTATGGAAAATTAATTAAACATTTAACCATAACTCGGAATTATTAGCTTTAATATTGCCTGAGACTCTACCAAATCCAATGAGAAGCTACGTTAGAGACAATCGCTTTTATTTCCACTAAACAAGAAATGTGAACTATCTCGGTAGACAAGGCTTTCGATTTAAAAAACCGGACACAAATCGGGTCATCCGTTTGAGAGCTACAGACAGTATAACAAATAACAATCCTCGTTTTTGCTTTGTGGGTTATAATACAAATACAATACAATACAAATAAATTTATTTCATCTCCATAAACAAATTATAAATAATATTGGTAGTGATCATTATGGATACAAATCAAAGAATGCTTGGTAATTTGTGAGAGATCTAGTGTCTAAATTAAGCCTTAGGGATTAAAAATACAGTTATTTTGGAGCTTCTAAGAACATATTTGTATTGGATATTATATTAATGTTTTAAGTATTTTGACGGCATTAAACCAAGTTATGTTGCAATAATCGAAATTCTACAGAAAATTACTAAAGTAAATGAGTAACAAGGGTTCGGGTACTTATAGGCATTGGTTTACCGAAGCGAAGTCGGCTTATTATAACTTGTCTCCATCAATCCGCATTGTAACAGCGTGCTGGACTATGCTCTAGGCCTCCTTAGTGACAAGGAGAGACACGTGCCTTATAGTAGTCCCTAAAGGTTTGACGCAAAAAAATTGTTTGTTCGGGTCTTTATATTGCGATGATTTAAAACCGATTAAACTAGTATTAGGCATGTTTTCGGTACTGATGATAATGCTATTCTTTACAAACTTTTGAAGCCTTCACTTACTAATTCAGCAAAAACTACGAAAACTTTTCTATATTCGACTGAAATTACTTGGTACGAGCAAGGTTTTGGAAATTACCTACTTTGCCTTTTAAATTTTGTTTGGAAAGATATGGAATTATGCGAAAATATATATAGCAGGTAATAGGTAGTCCCTACTTCGTTTAAAAAAACGTGTTTTTAGGTCCCGCCGTAGTCCTAGTTAATGAGGATCCCCTGGAAGGTTTTTTGGGTGAGCCTTTTGGGCACTACGCAGGCAAAGCTCCGGCCTATTCCGTGGATATCTGGGTGCATCCTCGACTTATTCGACACGTAGTCGGAACGATATCGAGAAAAAAGGGCTGGTTAATTACAAAAAGTGCCGTAGTCGGCCGTAGGTACCATTACAGCCTGTGAGTTGCACCCACATTCAATATTGAACCACGTTGAAAGGCAATATTAAGTGCAAACAGAACTATCCAGTAATAGTGTACAATGTCCAGTAGCTGGAGCCAATAATCCGTACAATTAGCCACAAGTACTAACCCGGTTCTAACATAAATCTCTTGTTTTCTAACGTTAAGCACCCAGCCCATTAGGCACTAAGAATAAGCAGACTAAATACCCTAGGTAGCCTGATAAATGAACGACCTATTTCCAGGACTGTGAGTTTGTTCAATAGTCGTCTCTCAGTTACTTTAGAATCTTCCACGATACTACGCCGTAATAAATGAATACGCTATCATTTAAATTGTATGACAAAATGTCGCGTAGATTGACAAATAATAAAATTGGTAGAAACCTTTTAGATTCGTTTACAAAGGGTACCGGGTTCGATTTCCGGCCGACCTACGTGCAGCTAGCCGTGCATCAATTGTGCACATGACAGCTTGTCCATTGAATGTAATGCTTATTGTTCTTAAAATAAAAAGAAAAAAAAATGTCTGCTTTAAACAGGAATCGAACGGAAACCCAGTGTTCAGTAGGGTCATTATGACACACATGATCTCACGGTTTTGTATCAAGGCGTAGCCGGTACGGCCAAGAAGGGCGAAGAACGACATAAATTATACATACCTATCCATAATCTCTAGATAGCTTAGAAGATAAAGTATTAACAATTAACACTGCTGTTGTGACTATTGGACAACTTACTTGAAGATTAGAGGATCTATATCCATTCGAAATGACGGGGAGGGGGGGGGGGGGGGTATAGGTACAGCAGTAGGGCTTCAAAAGGTTAAAAAAGAAAATAAAAAGGGAA
>DWNI01000261.1:0-10404 GCA_018250175.1 Alychna victa
CCATTGGCTTCGGAGATAAATCAGAAAACTCTTAGAATTATGTCGTCAACTATGATGTCTTCAACGTATACTGATTTGTTGAAGTCGTTTTTTTTTGTAAATATAGTATTTTTTAATTTGTATACGCCGCTAACCCATTTGTATTCCTTCCCCCCATTTTATGGGTTGCCTGGAAGAAATCCGCTATAAGGCCGCCTGCTGTTTTGTACTTCTTGTTTGTATCTAACTATCTATCTATCTAGACACTTGCAGTGGCGTGGACAACACATAGGTTACAATTTCTTACACCCACGACCTGAGAGCAAACATTTACATGTCACACAGATATCTACGCAGGCCGGGAATCGAATCCGGGAACCCTCGCTTCGCAGGCAATGTCGCTGCCAACTAAGCTACGTCGTCATCCACTCAAACTGAAATCGTTTATTGCATGTAGGTGTTTTCCAATACAATTATGAACGTCAAATATTTTTTTGCCTAACACCGCCAAGGTGATCTAGCAAAAAGGAGAATAAGCTACACATTAAACAACCTTCTAGATTGTTCTCCAACAGATAACATTTGGTGTCGCAAGATTTGTTCACAAATTTACGAAAAATTTTAATCAGCCAGGATACCTAGACTAGACTGATGATTACGTGTCTTTATTATAGTTTATGTTCGAAAATAAATTTGTGACATATCTCTACGTTCCTCATCCATGTATTGACTAATCAATTTGACGTTTATCTTCTCCCATAGACACGGGCGACGTGTCTCCTACTGGGAATCAATTTGATTACATACCTACTAATAGAAGTAATAAGATTGATTGCCTATATGAAGGGTGATTAGCTCTAATGAAGATGTTATGACGTACGTACAGATGGCAACGACTTGGATCACTGTTATGTAATAATAATGATTAGAGGTCGGCTCTGCGATCGAAATTCGACCGTAACTCTATAGTTCAAAGGGTTACTTTACATTAACATTTTTTAATGTTTTATTTTTCTTTGATTATGTGTCGTTTAGTTAGACTATTAACTCGTTAGATATCTCGGCAGATGTGTGGGTCTTCCGAATTTAAAGATGTGGATAAATACATTCTGTCAACGGAGCCTTCCGTCGGATTTGAAAAGATATTATGAGGTAATTCATAATGTGCGTCTACATGTGGGTGTGTGTCAAACGCATAGTAGTGTGAGTGATATTTTATTTTCTGAATGAAATATATTTGTAACACTATATTGTATATAAAAATCAATGCCACTTTTAGTTGTAATTTTATAACTCAAGAACGGGCTCACCTATCCAAATCAAATGTTTAGGCTTTGTTCGGACTATTTAGTAGATGGTTTATGTGAAGTTTGCACAAAATCGGTAGAGCGGTTCTTCATTTATCATATTTTTTGTAACAAATGAATTGAATAAAGGGCGGATAGTTTTTTTTGTACCAAGAATTACAATTGCAACCTCATCAATTGTCGGTGATTGAACTTGATGTTCCAATATATATTTTTTAATATTTAATTTTATATGTAGCGAAGCACGTACCGGGCCGCTAGTTATATATATTAATAATATAATAAGTTATTGAAGATATCTTTCAGATTACAGTCGAACACTGGATATAGATTAAAGTATGCAAGGTCATGAGTAATAATACTAAAATAAATAAGATCACTTCTTTGTTCTATTACATTTAATTTTCCTCGTGATATTAGATTAAAGATAATTATGAGTGCAGAGATAGGAGTGAAGCGATATCTCTGATGTGTAATCAGGTGTAGAAAAAAACCTTAGTATGCACTTCTTATATGCGTACTTTTTAGGTAAAAAGAAACGGAAGTGATAAGAATCTTAATTCCTTAAGCTGTTATCAGTGTTGCAATCGGGAGGTTATCTAGTCAATACATTCTAGCGAGATCGTCAGAATTTACATAGGGGTTTGGTGAGATACTTCTATTTTTATTTTTTTATTTATTTATTTTATTGGATTGCGAACATAAGATACAGCTTTTCATGATTGAATTCACAATGTCATAGAATGTTATTAACTGTTCTTACACTTAAAGGCAACTAAAACATGCATTGGGTTGCACAGTTATAATTATGCGATCACAATACATATAGAAAAAAAAACATTTTTGGTAACAAAGTTTTTTTTTTCTACGATCTACGTAATAAATTATAGACAGCTAGGAAGGTACGTCACATATTATGAATCTTTTTTTGAATTTGGTGAAGCAATCGAAATGTATATCCATGTCTGGCATTTTCTTTGTATAGCTGTTATAAAGACGTGATAATCTATAATTGTCTAACAAAATATTTTTTTTCACTTTTATTTTACTTCTCAAAATACCAACGATAACGTGATTAGTATAAATAGTGGTTCCATTTGTATACTTTTATTGACTTGAATTTTGATTTTGGCGGTAAATTTAAAAACCGATAACATGTTTTGGGGTCTGTATTCAAGTGTACCTATTCGATCGGGGAAGCAAATCAAGTAAATCGCGAAAGTCGCGAAGGAAGAATTTTCTTCGCCACACTCTCGGCTGCTGTCGACACAGTCAATGAAAAGGCTTGTCGAGAAATATACAATAAATTTTTGGGTTCCGTATTTTTCTATTGAGGTTCGGAACCCTTATAGAATCACTTTGTCCGTTCGACAACTTTGCGAAAAGTTTTCGCCTGGTTTCATAGACAAACCATATTGCGAGGGTTGCCGGTTCAAACCCGAGTATAAGAAACTTGATTCCGAGATAATCAATGTTAAAGGTTTATGGCCAAGAAACTCTAGTTTCGGTAAATAAATACATACTTTTATAAGTTTCCTATGAGACATTATTTAATGCAGATTAGAATCATGTTTCCTATCTATTACGTTTAGTTTTCTTGCAATAAAACATTTTTTAAATTTCTCAAATTATACCACTTATCGGTTTTGATCCGGCAACCCTAAATTTGTACCGGCAACGCAAAATGAGTTGCGTGCCTTACATAAACATGTTACCTATCTTTGTTAACTGAAACAAAAATTCAGGTACAGTAACACACATTATAATATGAACACTAAACATTTGAAAAACACGAGATATGAGAAACCTCACCGTCTTTTGCATGAGGTACAACCTATCTTGAATGCGCGCTTCAATAAGAATTGGATGAAGTCCTAGACGCAGTAATATAATATGTAACGTGTAAGATTTTTACCTTTCACCTAGATATAATAAAAATTCTTCACCTTCCCATATCTATTTTGATGTTCGGTCTTATCATTCGTAAACTACGTGTACATAAGCGATTGTTCACGGAGAAAAAGTAACAATATTTCAAAGTCCAGTCGAACTCATATTCAAAATAATACAATACTTTGCATAAAAACGGGCGGTATTGGTTTTTTAACATCATTGGTAATAATTTTGTTTTAAAAAGGTTTTAATAGCCAAAATATGTTACTGGCACTTAATACGAAGTCTGAGAATAAAAAAAAGTTTATTCCTAATTCAAAACTTTTGTTTTTTTTAAATAGTTCTCCCTTTTTCAATTTGTGACTTTATGCTTTCTTTTCGCGCGTTTTCTGTTAAAAGATTGTTAAGGATATTAAACTAACTTTCTTGTTATTTTTATTACAATAACTAGCTGACCCGCCGAACTTTGTTCCGCATTAGAGGCAATAAATAAGCAGATTTTTGGATTATATTGAGTTAATTTTTTACCTAGGAAATTTAAATAAAAAAAAGCAAGTATTTTAATGATCCTTTAATAGGTTACACTTTTCAGTTAAGCACCTTGTGATACACGACATTTTTTGTCTTATTATCAGGCGCAAGAATATACAACGCAGATGGTCTTCTGACCCGTGAATATGCCACATATAATTGACCATGGGAAAAACATGGATTTTCCAGATTCAGACCATAATAATATACTTTCAAAGATTGGTCTTTCGATTTATTAATGGTTATGGCGAATGCAAGACGGATCGGTATTGAAGTTTTTTAAATTCAAACGGCATATCGGTTGCGATCATGGGGATCCTCGGAATGAGAACTTCCTCACCTTCGAATTTTTCTTTGAGTATCGTCGCGTAAATCACATTTTCATCAATTTCCTTACCACCAAACGCGTACCGTTGCACAGTTTTGGTTGGTTTATGTTACGAAGCATGATTACTACGGAGCCAACCTTTAGGCGTAAATTGTAAGGTGGTAAGCCAGGCACATCCAAGGAGTTTAAAAATTCAATTGGATAGTTGGTGGCTTCATCTTCATTTGTTACACAGTCGTTTGAATCGCAATGTTTCACCGAGCCGCTTCACGGGTTACCTCGCTTTGCTCTTGTGATTGAGAAGCACGAAGTCGAGCCATACTAACGCGGCGGTCTTCACGACGGGCAATTCCTTGTTCTTCTTCAGTCGTTTGATTCGCAATGTTTCGTATCCTTCTTGCATTACGTCTTTGTCAGGAACGATTGGATAGTCTTGGTCGCGGCATTGTTAATGATGATTTAAAGAAAATACAAATTACTGATATTTATTTGCTTCTGACAAAACTTTTAATTATCAAATTTTCAACCGCAATCAACCATAAACAAAGTTACGTTTAGCTGTCATTTTTTAATTTTTTTAACTTTCAAATTTTTGACCATAGACACAATTACATTTAGCTCTCATTTGCGTTTTGTTAATCCATGTCAGATGCGATTTAGTATACCATGTTTTATACTGAGTTCATTATCAAATTTTCAACCACACTTAACTATAGACAAAGTTACGTTTAGTTGTAATTTTTATAACTTTCAATATTTTAACTAAAACAAAAAATACTAAAAAAGAATGAAATAGAAAAAAATACTAATTAAAAAGTATACTATGTCCGTCCCCTGGTTATAAGCCTCCTCCCCACCAATTTTTAGCTTTTAACAAAAATAAAAAAGATAGAGAGAATAAATAAATTACAACAACAGACGCTCCTACGACATCCATACGTTGTTGGAATATCTAGTTTCGTAAAACCAAACTTAGTTATCAGGGATTCAGAAAATGGAGCAATATTGTTTATTGCCAACTCTTTTGACATTACGCTTTTTGCGAGACAAAAAATCAATGGGGGTGGCTTTTCGACGACCTCATATTAAATCATTATTTCAGGTGAAAAAATGCATGCATAAATTATGAGCACTAACTAGCATAGATAGACTAAGGATAAAGTAGGTGTTTTCACGAAATGAAGTTTATAAACCTAAAAAAACAACAAAGGTTTTTAGGATTATGTTAAGCTTCTGCTTAGATACGTTGCAACTCTTTACTTCATAGTCTTAAAGCATGCATGAAATGAACTGTGAAATACTATGACTTCAATAAATTGCATGCATATATGCTTCACTAAAGCAATGCTACGAGACTACGCTACCAGGATTACAGAAATCGGAAAAGGTCGATATGCAGATTGGGGGCGGTCAGACACGTGCTCGTGTTCAGAAGGCGCATGCGAAAATATATTCGTATAGAGGCGAGTGCGCGGTGGACACATGAATATTTTATTAACCATTTCGAATCTCAATGTAAGCTTATTATAATTTCTACCTACTCTAAAAATGTGATTCCCTACATAGCGCGGAGTCCAAAACAGACAATAATCAACAATAACAATCTTAGACATCAACACCACTTACCATCAGGTGGACTTGTTGTCAAGCACTAAATTATACCGTGTAAAAAAAAAACTAATGAATAGCACTAAAGTTTTGGAGAAATAGATATAATTAGATGTTGAGAAACAGAAATATTAAAGAAACTGTCACAAAATATGTAAATAAATCAAGGATAGGCGTGAATTACGACGGATGAACCACATATTTCCCGTTCTTTTCGAATTCCGAGGCTGGTTAAATAACACATTGTTGAAATGTAATGCTTGTACAACTGTACGCGAGTTTTGGATAGACACCAGGGTGATAGAGCTGAAAGGATATGAATCTATTGCACAGATGTAAGCACCTACAGTGGATATGCAACACGCGAATGCAACGAAAACTGGACTAAGTCACATGAGGCTTTACGGCTTAAAGTCCGATAAACCGTACCAAACGATCATATGACCTGTTGTCATTCGGAACGCGATCTTCGCATTCTCTGTACTATCTCCTTCTTACATGATAGATGCAGTCCGGTATTCTACTCTAAACCACTGACGACGACGATGATGATGATGATAATCAACATCGATTATCACTGCCTGTACAAACTTCATTTGTATAGGATGTAACCGCGCATGATAAATGCTCATATAATCAGTCATTCTAGTTTTGCAGAAAAAAACATCTCATACACATAAATAAAATTGTCAATTCTAAAGTTGCACAAAAAATTACCTATCCACACATAAAACACGATAAACTTGATTTTTAACCGACTTCAAAAATGGGACGAGGTTCTCAATTCGACTTTTTTTTTAAATATGTTTGAACCTCAGAACTTTTGACTGGGTTAACCGATTTTGATGATTCTTTTTTATTTGAAAGCAGGTGCTTTATGTATGGTATGGTCCCATATAAATTTAATTGTTGTTGGAGGACCCTTGACTCCGACATCAGAAAACTCTTAAAATGAAATCGTCAATGTATGCTGATTTGTTGAAGTCGTTTATTTTTTTTTTAATCTTGAAGTTATTATTTTAAATAGACATTTAATTTATAATGCGTATCACGTATAATAAAGATGTTTGCAAATTAAACAAGAATAAAATAAAATCTTTTGAGAAAAACTCAATGTATGTGTTTATGTTATACTCACTACTGTCAAGGTGAACATTAAGTACACTAGGCGCCTGCAGGTGCGAGAAAGTGCGTAAGCGACTAGTTGTGTCCAATTGTATTGGTGGTTTTGTTGCCCGATATGTAGATAAGCAATCAAAATATCGGATGTTATTATAAGCGATAATGTTTACAGGGTATTTTATGCAGGGATTCGGCCGGGACTTTGCTATTAAGTCGTAATACCGATTCATCGTATAACCACCAATCACGATTTAAACTGTATTCTGATGTGTTCAGATACATCAGAAAACAGATACTGAAATCAGAAACAGAAACAGAGAGCCATGAACGTCTCACTGCTGGGCATGCACTCCTCTCATAATGTGGACGTGCAGGCTGGCTACTGTGACGTGAGCTTTGAACTTATACCTAAGTCTCAAAGAATCACCCTTCTAATTCTGCTTTTGTTTGTGTAAAAGATTTAAATTTAAATTTTACGCAACCTGATGATATTATTTCTTCTTTTTGCAAGCGGTGAGGTAGGTTAGTACGATGGTAATCTACTTATTTGATCCAATATGCATCCTCTTTTTTTAAAGTTTTCAATGTGAGTGAGATAGCCTATTTTTAGAAAGCCACGGGTAAAAGTTAGCACGAATAATATTTTCAATGCGCGTCCTGGAGGTCAGGATATTTTTGTGGCATCCTAAAATAACGAGTAATAAAATAATTACCTTAAAAACTTGATAAGTAAACTTAATTAAATGTTAATCATTTTATTGATGAACTAGTAGCCGGCCCTCGCTTCGTTTCGATAAACTTCCGCCTAAGAAAACACCCGAAACATTTCTAAATTTGAAACATATTTTTTTTGCAATAATTAAAGTTTTACCTGTTATTCTTTCTATTAGAGATATAGCTTTCTATTAGAGAAAAATGGTTAAAAGCAATCTAGTAGTTTCGTTTTAATAAATCTTTCCTCTCTATAATTTATATATTATATAAAAATCAATGCCACTTTTCGTTGTAATTTTATAACTCAAGAAGGGGCTCACCTATCCAAACCAAATGTTTAGGCTTTGTTCGGGCTATTTAGTAGATGGTTTATGTGAAGTTTGCACATAATCGGTAGAACGATTCTTCATTTATCACATTTTTAGTAACAAATTAATTGAATAAATGGCGAATAATTTTTTTTGTACCAAGAATTACAATTGCAACTTTATAAATTGTCGGTGCATGGAATATGTACCAATTTTTTTTTTAATATTTCACTTTATACGTAGCGAAGCACGTACCGGGCCGCTAGTATTAGTATAGATTAGCTGTACCCCACCCCGTAGCTTTGTTTGCGGAAATTATATTTTACAATACATAAAAATTTATTCAACACCCAATCGGCTCGCGGCCCCCCATCGCCTCGTGCTTTTGAGATTTTCTATATTCTCTTCCATCTATACATTGTCCACTAAATTACTAACTCCGTAACGTCACTGAATCGCGAATACTTCTTGCTTCAAAATCGCCGGAGTTTTAAACTTTCCTCTTTTATTTTACCTCGTTAAGGGTTGTTTTTCCAAAAAACATTCAATGAAGTTACTCGTTGTTTTTGAACATCCTTACGTGAACGCTCATATCTCTCAGCGGCTGGCTTTTCTGGCCTCTTACGACACCCTGATCTGCCAGCTTTGGATTTCAAACTATATGCCGCCCAATTCAATGAAAAAGGTTATTTCAAGAACATAACATTTGAAAATATTATAAGAAAATATTATTATGATATTTTCAATTGTTGAATGGCTGATATGGACTTTTCTTTATACGATGATTTTTTTTATTTTTAAAATATCGCTTAGAAATGGGAAGGTTTCCGAAAAGTTTCAATCAGAGTACTAGGCGAACATAAATCTAAAGGGATATTTCAAAAGTTCGATGCTTCAATGTGACGAAAGGGGTGAGTACGGTGTTAGGTGGTCCGGTGGTGGCGGGCGCAGGGGTGCTTCAGCTGACCAATAGCGAATGCATACGACAATGCAATAAGATAAAGAGAGAAGGTATGAACTTTCCATTCGCTGTTTCAGCTGAATTTAACCTTGACCTCGGCTCAGTAATTCTGTACACAACAGCACATCAACGGGACGTGTTATATTTTAAAGAATCATAATAAAAATCAAAAAGAAAATTAAATAGGTATTTACTTATTATAAAAGTTACAGTCAAGCATTCAATTACTTTGTTTCCTACTGAAACACAAACTGTTTCAAAATGTTTTCAAATTTAAACGCAATGTTAAGATATTATTATTTTGTCTGTATGTCGCTACGAAATCGGGGAAGTACCGAGCGTCATTGTTTAAAAATCACAAGCAACGACAATGGTTTCGAGAATAATTCACATTGGTTGAGTTTGTTTGAAAGAGGGTCTTTTACGATGAATTTGCCATAGGTGACAGCGGTATAGTAACGCCACTAATAGTAAGTACTAAGTCCTACCATCTATTCATTTGATACCTTACTATTATACTTTACATTGATACTTACCTACCTAGATACTTACCTTTATAGATACCTTACCTAACTAAATATGAAAAAATCTCTTATAACTTTAACGATTATATTTAATATTCCAATAAATAACGTGTATTAGACCTCAAGGTCGTGAAATTCAAGTCTATCATCATCATCATCATCATCATCATCATCATCATCATCATCACAACCCATAACTCTCCCACTACTGGGCTCGGGTCTCCGCTCACAATGTACAGGCCACATAGTCTACAGGGGCATAGTTCACCACGCTGGCCAAGTGCGGATTGGCAGACTTCAAGTCTATACTTGGTTCAAATTCGATGAAAAAGTGATGAGAAAACTTGGAACCCTTTTTAAGAATAATGCAATTACATCAAAATGAGGAAAACATAAAATACGTACCTATGTTACATAAGCCCGGAAATAAGTGAGTTGCAATGTGTGCACTCAAGCAGAAATTTACCGAAGCGAAGCGAAGGTCGCTTACCTGCTAATCTTGTAAGAATTAATTAGCGAGGTGCGTGGGTACATACCCACATAGATAGGTTATGTGAATGTATTGATAGTTTCTAATTAGATATATGTTATCAATAATTTGAATCTTAATTCACGTAGTCAGTACACGATTTGAAGTTTAAGCCAGTATTCGATACTCGTATCTACTGATTTGTCTGAGATACTTTTCATGCCAGGTACCGACTTTGTTCCCGCGGGTTACCTAACGCATAATAGTAAGTAAGAAGGTTATTTTTAGAGATTCATAATTTAAGTATGGTTTGACTATTTTAATTTATATTTTAAATTAAAATAAATCACAAAATGTCTCCTAAATCAATAAAATAAAATAAAGGTCAGTACCAGATTCTGTAGTTTCAAAATTTACAAAAAATATAAATTAATAAAACATAATCGAATTAATTTAGGACCTCTTTCATTGTTGTCATTCTCGTAAAATAAAATTTTACTGATAAAATTGGAAAGAAAAAATAGACATATTTAATTACATGTTCGTTATCTACCCAATGTAGATCCAGAAAGCTCAGAACCGATCAGAGTGGCGCAAGTTAGGGGATGCCTATGTCCAGCAGTGGACGCTTAAAGGCTGATGGATGGATGAATGAATGTA
>DWNI01000262.1:0-10390 GCA_018250175.1 Alychna victa
AACTCTTTATCCTGTACCCCTCACATTGTGAGAGGAGACCCGAGCCCAGCAGTGGGACAGTTATAGGTTGTGATGACTACTATTATAACCCTAAAACTGAATTAGGAGTGAAAGTCCAGTCGGAATAAATGTCTTATCTACAAGTAACAATTTATCAGTAATGGGAAAAATTCCACGACAGATAATGTAAATGCAAGAATGTTTCATAAATATATACCATTAGCACACATGATGTGATAAAAAAATTTGTTAATTTACTTTCATAACAATATGTCATAAGCTCTATTCATTGCCGGCATCCGCAAAGCGTTCTGAATTATATAAAATTTAATTTGGCAAAGATTCAAAACCGAATAAAACGGATGTGATATGAATCAACTGAATATTATTTTCATTAGATCGCATGGCGCTAACATTTTACAAGACAAAAATTTATTTTCTGTATAATTTCGGATAACCCCGCACGCGCTCTGGTATTCCTGGGATCTAATAATTCCTTTATTACTGATAACCATGGAGGGCGGTGATTATTGACTATACAAATTCTCGTCCTCCGTAACCAACCCTCGCATCTCTTCAGGAAACGTGAAATTAACGTTCACAAATGCTAACCACAACGAAACAAAAGTAGGTATTTACTTTTTATTACGCGTTTTATATTTTTTATGTTTACCCCATATACTTAAACCTTTGGCACTTTTTATATAACTAGGTAAATACCTTCTTTATAAAGCTATTGAAAAAAAAAGAAAAATAGACATATTATTTATTTACGTTGACCGGCTAAAATGATAAACACAGACCTATTGAACGACTACAATTGGTAACTCCAAAATAAATGAATCAACAAGTTCATTAGACGAAGCAAACGGACAACGAGAGCCGGTACAGATACCTGATATTTTTAGTACAACGCGACACTAACTCGAGCAAATTGACAACTGGCTGTTTCCTTTCGTGTCCTCATCTCAGGTCAATAGAGCTCAAAATAGACCAGCAAACGAGACATACCGTCGAACGAATACTTTGAGAGTGTAACAACTAACGTTAGGGCTGTTGTTCCAGAATGGCCGACAATTCCTAGTTTAAAAGTCGTCTAAGAAACATCCGAAATGGGTAGGTATTTCCAGTATCCATTCATGTCAAAAGAATTAATTGAGCATAACAAGTCTTACTTAAAAATACGTTTATGATCAAGAACCGCGTCCCCAAGCTTGCCTGTGCAGGACACCTCCGCCTTTTCACCTAACAAGACTGCTAAACCTGTTGTCTGTCATCGACAAGTTATGTTGCAGCCCTAACCAAACACTAACGATAATGCAGTTCCACGATAACCTTTGACCGATAGAGGATGATTAACGGGTCCTAAACATATCACAAGCGCGTCCTTGGTAAATGTCACAGTTTAAAGTTCAATAACTTAAACGACATTTGTTAAATGGCAATGAAGGTCATTTAGAATTATGTTTAACGACTCGCTTTTCTTTTTAGTTACGAAATATATTGGTATGATGTATGAATGATGTTGGTCTTCTGCAAATAATTAACATTTATTTATTTATTGGAACAAAGCTCATCAGCGCGGCTCGCGGCAGATGTTGGAACAGAAAATGTAGAGTAACGGAAATCCGGAAACGCTCTCGCTTTAATTTTGCATGTATGTCATAATTACAGTATTTTTTTTTATAATAATGAATAAAACATTTATTTAAAATATAATTTCATTACCATCTGTTAATTGCTCAGTAACCTACCTATCAGTAAACTGAAAAACTATTTTTTGTTTAATTTTAACAGTTCAACGAAAATTACCAGGACAGCATAAGTAATGTGAAGGTTTGACTGTTATCAATGTTCAAATACTAGGCTCAGGTAACAAAGTTAAAGAGAATATATTTGTTACATGCGAAGCCACAATCAAGATCGCTGACGTCGCAACAAGCCCGATACACGTGTGCTCCCAATACCGCTCTATTCCTTGGCTACTTCAGCAATTCTTTATTTCCATGGTTCAGTGCTGATTAATTTATCACCAGCCATTGGTCACAGCATCGATCGGCGTCTTATCATTAAATAACTTTAATTATAATATAAGTCTCTAATTAATTAAAATACTTCTATATATTTTTTAATTCACTATGTCGTCGATTTATTTTATGTAATTATTTATTTAGTTACAAACATTGTTTATAAATGAATACGTGATAAGCGTGGAGATGATATGAAGGGTGACGGTGAAGACGGTTCATGTTTATATAGACAAGGAGCCCAGAGCTAATATAATAGATACAAATAAGTATAATAAAACATAAAGTTTGCGGATGGATGGAAGACTGTTGTGAGTGTGTGTTTGCAGTTCAGTGAAACCCTCTGAACAATACTAATTCTTAGTTTTAATGTACTATAATTGATCTTATTGTTGTTTTATTATAATTATTATTGGTTGGATTTGATTTATTTTGTTATTTTTGATTTATTTTTTTATTGATTCAAATTTATTTCTCTTAGTTTTACGTTATAATTATTTCTATGATGTTTTTAATTTAAATTTGTTTTTAGAAATACTTGTCGAAAGTCAAGCTGTTGATTATCGATTATTCAGATAAAGTATTAATTACTAGTTGTCGGATTCATGTCCAATAAGTTTGTTTGTTAAATGATCACCTCGACTGTCATTTGTTAATCTTGCGTCATAGAAACAATTAGCAAGTTAATAAGATAATAATGTTCCGCAGAAAGCAATGATGTTTCTGAGTAAAATTAGAATAAATATGCGTGTTTACATTTAAATTGATTAATCCTTCAAAAAGCTCATTTGTAACAAAAAAAGGTTTAACGTTTTCTCTACTTGCACTTGAGTTAAACTTACCGTTATATGAATGTCACATAATTATACATAGTGATATAATTATCGTAAATAAAACCAACGGAGCCTTATTAAAGTCACAGACATACTCGTATTAAGTGATTGATTAAGCTAATATGGTATTTACACGCGGCTAGCAGCTCGCTACAAGAATATTACAGCGTAATATCTCAAGTACGGCTATATTTCAACGGCGAAGCCTCAATGCCACCGGCGACAGACCGACTCCAACAAATCATTTCATAATACTATTTGAAGTAATAAGGTGCTCGCACTACCAGTAGTTAGCGGATTATCATTATTAGCTCCCGAGTTTGTGTCATGTGTCTCGGATGACCTATTAATAGTTACAACTGAACATGACATGACAGTTCGATTATTTTATAACTAATAAAATGCGTTACAAATGTTTATTATTAAGATCATCTATTAAATTGAGATACCCGATGTCTCGTTCAGGTCGTCAGTCCATCCGGGTAGGGGGCGTGGTCTACGTTCGATATATACCTATGTTCGTATCCTTAGTATTTAGTCTTGGTTATGAATGTTACGCAGTATTTAACTTTCGTATGATCACAGTTGCTTCAGTAGTTTGATTTATTTCGTGAGACTCGAGCCTATGATGTAATCTGATGTAATCACCATTAGCCTCACCTTGGCACTGCACGGTTTTATATTGATTAAATAATTTGCAACTAATTACTGGTAAAATTGTTACTAATAATATGAAAACATACAAAACATAATGTAATCTTTATTCATACCTATAAAAAGCTATTATTCGATCTGATATAGCAGACAGTATTAAAACATTCGTTAAGTAACAACTGCTGGTAACATTTCAAGCTGACTGTAATCCCCGGGCGAGGCCGCGACATGAACGTATCTTAATGCCGAGCTGTCTTATCATTACAGTCACAAGGAGCTCATAGTCGAATGGCGTGTGTCGACCGAACTGATCGTGCAAGTCGAACGATGTAGGTAATTGTGAACGTGGGTCAATGTTCCATTATATTTCGATTGGTGATGATGGTCGTAAGGCGAGGGCGCTTAGGGGTCCCCTCCACTACACTTATCGATTATCAAAGACAAGAAATATATATTTTTAAACTTTCTTATTTGTCACGTCTAACCATAGTTCGAATCCCTTCTAAGGAAGTCCAAAGTCCTCCACATTGGAAAATGTTGGCTACGGTTTTGTCAGTGATGGGTTGCTCGTTTGTCTAGTAAGCTGTCCTCTCCAGGCTAGGAGAGCTAGCTAGAAGCATTCTTCCGTGTCTACACGTACACTAACAGCACATTATTGAAGTATTATGTTCATTACATCGATAGTAATCCTAGACTGTCCGAGAACAAGTTTAGTGAGGATAAAACGTGTTACTTCTAAAGCTTAGCTGGAGTCGGTACGAAGGCGCCTAGCGATAGACTTCAACGCGGTACAGTCGCGAGTGAAACAAAGGACGCTCGGTGAGGTCTCGTTCGATCGTTTGATGTTTTGTTGTCATCGCGCTATCCTGACGCCTGTATTGTATTAAATTGTACGAGTTAGTTGGTTTGAGAGCCAGTGCATTTTTCTTTGTACTGTCTTCTTGGGCGGCAACGCTTCGGTGACGCCCTGGGTATCGCTGTCGCCTTTTTGACGCTGACCGCTTACTATCTCGTGACACGTCTGTTCGTTTTTAAATAAATAAATACAAGCAGGGAGAGCTCAATGGTAGAAAATTAAACACATGGCGGAGGTATTAATCTTTCTTGCGCCTTAACCTTTTTTAACGAGGAAACTTGTTTTACGACAATACGAGTAGTAGTCTAAAATATGTAAAGTAAGTCATTTGCTATAAATTCTTGTACGAGTATGTCAATTGAGCGTTTAAACATTTATTTATAATACAAATCTACCAAACATTCGAAGTAATGACTCGTGGGAGGTACCTATACCAATCTATACGATTAATCTGCAATATGAGGAAAGGAATACGAAAACCGCACCTCAATACGTTAAATAGTGGTCATGAGCAGATGTAAAGGTTCGGTCAGCACGCCGAGCCCTAGCGCCCATCGACTAGCACCTAGCGCCTAGTGCACACAGCCTTAGGAGCGTTAGAAGCCAGCCGTCCGGTTGTGGTGTCGGAGAACACTCGGCGGCATTCTCAACCTATATACCGCGGGTGCAGTCGTCAAGGCGACCAACAAACAAGACCATAAACTATCTCGTAAACATCGACTCGAGAACACTCACACTGACTGCTTAATACTTGACTTTATTTTCAGCTCGAGTAATAATTTCTGCGTCGTCTGGCGACCTATGATGGTGAGGAACTTTGTTTTGCCCTTTGTCTGGTCACGTCGAAGTTAAGTCGCTGATCAGTCGAGCTCTGTGACTGACGTGAGTGACGTAACGTAGACTGTCATGTGTCGATTCAGACGTGCTGACTTGCGGCTGACTGATGTATGGGTACATAATTATATATATTATATATTATAAGTTGTATATTTTATACAATATATAAAATATACACCGGTGATCGTCTAAAGGAACACATACAATTATTTGAATATACGAACGCCTTATTTACCTATCGTCACTAAACTGATCACGAATCATACTAAAATAAAACATTAAAATTTGCATTAGTTCTTGCCTCAAGTGGCGTCAAAATTGTTCCTCGTCTTCCTTAACAAAATCCGTATATATGACAAATGTTCCGTTGCCTTCCACTGCAACACTCACTAAATACAGTTTCCAAAAACAACAGCGAACATTCCGTCCTCGCTATTTGCTGATGTCGCTAACAAAGCTTTAATTAAAAGCATTAAGCTAAAACCGCCCCGTGTGGCCCCGGCCGCGGCGAGTGCGAGTGTGAGTGCGCGTGCCCTTATCGGATTGTCGCAAGATACGCCATTCCTTAATGGAAATCCCCTGATTTGCGCGCGGGAAATATGCGATAACAATAAACACCTAGTTTATTTGATTGTGCCTTATTTATCACGGCGCGTGTTCCACGCCCGAAACTACAATATTAATCTATGATCGGGGATTGTTGGACAACTGGTAATTACATTTATACAATGACATAGAATACTTAGCAGTAACAGACATTAGCGAGCCGCTCACGGTTCATTCTGATTTACAAATAGAAAGTACCTGTATAAATATATTATCGACATTGTTATCAGAATTTACCGTGTAGGTATACCTCGCCTAACTCATGTTCTAGGTACTAGAGTTGGCATCAAGAGCGTCTGCGACCAGAGCTCATGCAAATTTAAAGGTAATTTTTCCTTATAGAATTATTTTTGTATTGAATATTATGAAGATATCGCTTCGTGTCCTATTAGCGGCCATTAGCAAGTATTAGCAACAGGAGGAAAGATCTTAATCTGTCGCGTATCGTCCGCGTGACGCGCCGCTACCGGCCGTGCGCCGCCCGCCGCCCGCAGCCGCCGTATATGGGGTTCCGGGTTCGGTTCCGCAGATATGCTCGTTGCTAATGGCATGCGGTCGCTGTGGGGAGTATTATAGCGAGGTTATTCTAGGTTTAGTGTGGGAATATCTTCAATGTTTAACATCACAGTTATTGTGGAAATCTGTACCTAGTCAGTGCAGTAAAGGGTTGTCGGCACCTACTACGAGTATACTCAAATACAATATTTATCTTGCTATCGTTATGTAAGCACGAAAAGTCAAATGAAGTTTACTAAATAATTACAAACCCGGAAAGAAAACACCAATTAAGTATTTTAGCCAAAACGCTTGCCAAATTGACTCGATCAACAAAATAATCGATCAAAGCATCGAATATCGAATAGTTGTCGCAATTAACTTGTGTGTAAACAACTTAAGTCACACGAGGCAGACCAATTAAAGGCCACACCTATTTATAAAGAAATAAATGATCTTGAGACAATACTTGTATACGTCTTTTTTATTTTAAGAAAGCATCAAGCCCCTGCATTCTAATGACAGATTGTTTGTTACATGATGGCCTTAAAGCAGCTTCAAATAGGCCCTGTAGTAGCTTATAAATGTTATAAATAATACTGTTTGCTAGATGTAATGCTGCAACGTGCTGGGCCAGCCTGACATGCTAATATACTTCGAGCGGACTACTAGTCCACATTGTAAATACTTATCGCCAACTTACATCTCTTGCTGTACAATACGAGTAGCAGGATTGCCAATGAGACGTAACATGTAGAGAACAATTTTATACAAGCTATGATTATTTGAATAGTCCATGCCCTTGACTTTGGGGGCCAGTCAATTTGTATCGTAAAGGCTCTAGGACGCTCTACGTTTAACCCTACTGTAAGGCATGACGACCCTTAAGACTCGATGGTTACCATGACGGACTACCGTTCGAATGGGTTCGATTTCCAGCAAAGAAGAAATTCCAATGATGAGTTTAAATCTCTGTTCTCGATCTGGTTCTATATGTCTTTGTGTCGGTGTGTTGTCCACGGCACCCACATAGGAAATCTAAGTGTGGGGCTATGAGTGTGTAGCGTTATAATACGCCAGTGCAGTAAAAGCAACTCGGCTAATGAATGCAGCCGCTTTAGAAAACATCGTATAAGCATCGTTTCCTCGCGAGCCTACCGGTCGGGGCGCACTCCGGAGTCACCTTTCTAAGGCTGACCTTGTCCAATCATCGCCGGGATTAATGTCGCCGCGACAGATCTCGATAGCGCGGCCTACTTGCCGCCGCCGCCGCCGCCGTCGCAGGTGCGGCGAGAATAAATAACGAGCAATTAAAATCATTAATAGCAAATAGTTCGACAAGGATAATAATCGCGATTAGCGAGAGCCTCCGATGTCGCAGGGACTAGCGGCGACGGCGACCGGCGACCGGCGACCGGTGCCGCACCGCGCCCGTAGGTAGTCGCGGTTGTGTAACCATTAATTCATTGCAAAGCTAATTAATAGCGCGTTCATTGCAAGCATAAATTTCTTGCTCGGAACGAGCTCTGCAGAGACAGAGTGGATGCCTCTCGACTAGACGTGTGTTGGTTTGTATTTGTTTTAACAAGTACCTATCCAGCAACACGCAAATTTATAATTAGTTGAAGTCTTTATAAATATGCTGAAATATTTTTACGTTATCACAAATACATTTCACCGTATAGTTAGTCTTAACTTCTGTCGGAAGAAGATAATTTGTAGCTAATGGCTTCAGACATTAATTTATCGATTGCAATCCTATAATCACGACGTCACAGACATACAAACGACCCACGCGGTACAGTGTGCGGTGCGTTCTAACTGCACTAACTTTTTACGATACACACCCAGGCTTTTCTCAGTCGTTAAAATAATGTATAAGAACTGAATGTAACATGATGCCCCATTAAACAATACCACAATGGTCCGAAACAGTCCTGACAATACAATGCGACGTTTCATCAAGTCACATGATACCGGGTATTACTGACTCTCATAACAATACATCTTTGACAAACCGCATCCATTACTGCAACGCCCACAGCTGCGAAAGAATTATCACTTTTTAATTACACCTAGAATCTATCGACGAGTTCAAGCGACACTGCTTCTTATCGAGGAGTACTTAAGGCCTAAAGTGCGGATCAATTACATGCTTATAATTGAAACACTCCCAAAAACTCATGATATAACCGTCAAAATCTATGAATGATTTATTGGTACAGTCAAGTTGCGACGCAGCTTGCGGCGCGAGCCCAGTGCGATTTACGCTGTACGTGTCAATACTGAATTAATGTAGGTAGGTGAATATAATTACTAACTATTATTAAATTAATACTAGTTTCTAGCAAAAATAAAATCTAATAACAAGGAAATAAGATCGGTCCCTGTGTATCATGCGCTCTCACAAACCGAATTTTGCAAATAAGGTGCACATTGAAATTAATTGCCACTCGTTTTAGCGAAGAAAAACCATTAAGACAATAGCATACCTAAGAGTTCCCGTTCGTTTTCTTATTTATGAAGTCTGTCGATCCGCAGCTGGTCAGTTAGTCTTGACGGTAACTCCTCACGTTCTCAGACCAGATCTGAGTGTAATGGAACGGTTACGAATTGCGAAGGTAACCAACAATTGAACTTCAATTCAAATTCATGATTTATTCATATCAAAGATACACTTCTGCACGTATTTTTTTGAAAACTACTGCCATTTCCCAAAGGTGCCTTGACCTACAGGAGAAGATATGGCGAAAGAAACTCCTCCGCACTTCTTTTATAAAAAGAAATAAACAATAATAAATAATACCAACATCTAGGTTACAAAAATATTATCTAGCCTGAGCGGAACTGGTTGCAGAACTGATCATTTCCATGCATCTTTGTCATTAATATATTCATCTTATACATACTAACGAAATTCAAGATCATAGGGTAATATGACGTCTAAAGTTCATTGAATCGTTGTGTGACTACTGAATAATGTAGTAAAATTCTATTGTCATACAAATGTCAATAGCTTAACTCAAGGCCGACGCGAGTACCGCCGCGGCGCCGCGCCGCGCTCTTGCCGCATTCCTAGCGCTGCACATTGCATACTGCGTGCTGCGTGCTCCGTGCTGTCATCGTTATTTAATTATAATTACAACCACCTTTATCTCGTTCACATCTCTCCGACTTTGACTCATGTCGTGCTTGGTCTACTGGTGTTTATATTTCTTGAAGACTCGAGGGAAGCTCAAATCTTTGTACAAACACTACTTCACATCCTATTAGTCTAGGGATATGATTGTGTGCGCCGGCCGGGATTCGAACCCGGGATCCCTAATGAGTATGCTACGGGTTAGTCACGATGATGAAGTCATGATGTCGCAATGTTTATTGGCACAGCAGCCCTCGCAAGCCGCACTAAACTCATCGCAGCAATGTACGCGTGGTCTGGCGGTTGTAATATTGGGGAGGTAATCACGGCGAGGCCGCCCGGCCGGCAACATCGCTGATCGATCACTGTTATGACAGCGTGCGCTGCAATTGTACGTATTGTTGGTTTCGGGGGCTGCAGGCTGGGGCCGGGGGAGCTCATCAGCTGGATGATCGAGCGATAACTCTATTAAGGGAGATTAGGCATTAAACCATCTGAAGAAGAAACGTCATTCGTAACTTTTCTATCTGGTATGTCATAGTTAAAATAATTTTCATTGTTCTTTAGTACAGTATATTGTATGTCCTTAAATTGATAATAATTAAGTTAAAAGTGAGCACTTGTAATCTTCGCTAAAATTAAAAATAAAACAGTTTATTGATTTAATTTTCTCTATCCAAAAGTCGTTTAGATGCCGTTTGGTCCAGCTTACCGCCGTAATGTTACCTGTTAAGTTTTAATGTATTTGTTTACTTTCCCTTCTGTAAATCCTTACAAAACTTGTCCTATACGTGACATTGATCAAATCGATATCAATACAATTCAAAGTACTTGGACAATATTTCCAAGCTCTCCGTCTTGACGAAAAGGGCTTCATATTTCGTGCAGCGTAATTACCACGCGGAGAATTATTCACCGGTCCTACTACACGATGAGTCAAGAT
>DWNI01000263.1:0-10388 GCA_018250175.1 Alychna victa
TACTTGGTAAAAAAGTTATCATTATGACGCGAACTGGTTCACGTTAAACGACGTTCCAATGTTCCCTAATGTGAAACGTAGAATTGAAGTCCTAGTAATACCTACAGTAATACCTACAGTAGCCCCAGTAATATCTACATTACTCAGATAGTCAATTACCTTAAAAATGGGATTTAGGACACTTAGGCAGCAAAAAAGCACGTAAAGGTAGCAAACCCATTCAGAGCTCGCGGACCTTTTTATTTATGACTAGTGGTCCGGCCTCGCTTCGCTTCGGTGAACCTTCGCTTAAGAAAAGACCCGAAACATTTATATCCATAAATTTGAAACATTAATTTGTTGCAATAAAAGTGTATCGTGTTATCTATGTTTATACCAAATTTTATCAAAATCGGTGCAGTGGTTTATGCGTTAAAGTGTAACAGACAGACAGAGTTACTTTCGAATTTATAATATTATTAAGTATGAAGTATATTAAGTATTAAGTATGGATAAATAAATATATTATAGATAGTTATCAATATGTTGTTATCATTAGAAGTTTGGTGTACGGGTAAAAGTAATTTTGTTAGACTATGTACTAATGTACTAACTATGTAAACAATAAACTGAATAAGTAAAGTTCATTGCTCCATCTGGTAGGGACCTGAAACACTATACTTATACCCAGATTACAGTACCGAAGCCCAATTGAGATAGTTCGGAAAGTAATATGATATTATAATATATGTACGTACTCGGATCACGCACGTCTTAAGACATAGAAGTCAAACTGTGTTCGCCTCAATAATTCTATAGTTTGTATCTCAATCAAGCCGACGCCGACGTGATTGCCCATTCGCACCTCTCCATATACCTCGACCCACAAAGACCAGTGGGACTAAATTAAATACGTATGGGCAATGCCATAAATTGTATCCCCATTATTGTACGGAGGTAAAACTTTACGACCTCACGACCGGAGTTACAACGCATTACGAGTATATCCACTTGTGTGCACTTGTTTAGGTTACGTTACTCGAGCCAGTACTCTCATATTCTTCTGGAAATGTTGCTTGAGTTACTTCTGTAATATACGAGTATTATAGTTACGTTTGTAGGCTACCCGTGTCAAGTGATCATTGCAACTTGCAACCCGAGGACATCTGAACGTTAATTTAAATCATAGCGGTGGTCACAGGAACTCATGTGTTGTTCCTGAGTAGGAATAATGTTCATAATTTTGTAGTCTTGTTAGTCTTTACATGTCCTTACAAACATTTTAATATTGTTGGTATTGGAGCCATGGTTTTCATTGTATCTGTATTCCTTAGGTTAGAAGGAAAACATATCTAAAGAGATAAAAGATGAATATAAAAGTGTTTTTAATGGTATGTTAAGTCTTCAAGGCCAATATAATAGATAGAACGTATTTACGTACTTAAGTAAGTAAGACTACTTAGTCTTCCCATCAGGTGGGATTGTTGTCAAGCACTAACTTATTTAAGTAAAAAAACTAGTCTGAAAGGAGACGCGACCATCACAGTGATTTTACTACGCTGCAGTGAAGTAGGTATAAGCCAGTTAATAGAGCAAACGATTGAATCAAATGTAAACGCGCGATAGCTAACACGGGAGGAGTGTCATACCGTTTTATAGACTTGTTAAGACCTAATTTCGTCTCGCATAAATTCATGGAGTTATGTAATAACTGGCCCATCGTGCCGGTAGAAATAAGAGTGATAAAGAAATCTTATGAAGCGAAAACGGAATACTGGTATCAGCGAGTAAACACACATCCGCAAGATTCATTGATTCATTAGTTGCAACAGTTCACAAACTTAGAGCAATTTAATGGCCACAGTTCAGCTCTGTCTCGTTGCTAGACAGACTATAAAACAGCACGAGAGCCAGGTGCGGCTTCATTGAATTCAAACATATTTGAGAACTTCATAGATTTTTTTTTATTAAAATACGAGCAATTCTTGCATATGTGATATATGTAATCGTGTTAGAAAAAGAATTATCATAATTTCGATGAAAATTGTAAGTTGGGTGTTTTATTGTTTTATTGGTGAATCGTGGTTTCATTTTCGGTAAAATGCGTCTTCATGTAGTTCTATTAATTAAATTCCTTATGATGTACGATGAATAATTTCTGATATCTTCGTAATATATGTGAACGTCTCCCGAGACAAACAAAGTTGTTTTCTATTCTTGGGGCTAGTGTCCAATGCAAGTCTGATCTACATACTTTTCTATATTACTTGTATGTGTAAAATGAGTAAGCCGATCTTGAGGTTTCAATCTCGACCTCCCTCGCAGGAGTAAGAGTTCAAAACCGACAAAGAAAACAGGAAAATAAAAATGCTAAACCTGGATTTAAACATGACTTACATTTGCTTCAGTGAAAAGAAGCCGTCGTGAAGAAATTATTGCGTCAACAAATATTCAGCGGCCATCGCTGTGATCCTCTTAACCCTATGATATTATTTTGAGTAGATATGGTTTACAGTAAATTAGCATTCATTGTGTCGGATTAAGTCAATGTAAGCTAACATTTCCGTGTTCCGCTAATACATACGTGATTACTGTACTTAGCTATAAGTGGAAATAAAGCTGATTAATTGGGAATATTCCGGCATAATTAACTCGAGCTTCAAAGCGGACTCGCAATAAAATAGCATATCAATATTAACCATATTACCTATGAACAATTAAAATACATATTGCAGGGAATAATTAATTAGGTTTGTAATAAAAAGAGCAGTGGAAATATTTATTGAAATATAGATGAAATGAAATGATGCTTCAGTGTGAATGATTCGTTTTAAGCGTGTGTTCTATATTTCATGCTACATCCCTTTGTATTTCTAATACAACATTTTATCAAGATCACCAACAATTAAAATAAGGCGGTCTACCTTTCTTAAATTTACAGGAACTGTTTTGTATCATTCAAATTGTATGTTGCCCATTCTCTGTAATTTGGGGTGAAATTGGCTGTTGTCATAGTTGAGTCCTCCGTAGTTACTACTGTGTATCAACCGAGCTACAGATAGTTCATTGGAATGAGCTTCGATGAGTTACCGTGTCTTCGGAAGCAAGAATGGTGACTAATTACCATTTCTACTCTAGCGTCATCCGAAATACTGAACGTGGCTAGCGTCCTCTGTCCTAAAATCGATCTGTTACGAGCCTCGAGATGATAGGGTTTAAAAAATAAGATTTTAAATTGATATGGAGGCAACCATCTGGCATGGACGATGGAATGAGACTGATCACCACTGATGGCACTACTAACAGGCTGTAATAGAATACTTAGTCAGTACAAGCTGACTCAGCTAAAAGGCGTACAGCATTTATCTGTAACACATCGTAAAATATTTTTTACGTGTTCTGGTCACAAAGTCGGAGAATTAGAAATCATGCGCATCCCTCGCATCATTTCCCATCGGCAACCCATTGGGAATGTTTTTGATGTTAGGGATGAGGTACTACAAGCAATGTGCAACTCAGATATCGACTTAGTTGTCAACATGCCGCAGGATCTCAACAAAGGTACATAGACACAACTTTAGTGATAACCTCTGCGTTTAATCAAGTCTATTAGCATAAGCCTACGCTCCCCTATCGCTTCAAACCCTCAGGAATCAATTCCCTCGAGCGGTCGACACCGATGCCATCGATACATTGGTAATGACCTAACGAAACTTAATTACTTTGTAACTTTAAATCTTTGAGTGTAATGTAAGATTTTAGTTTAGCCTTTATATTTGGTATGCTTACGAAAAAAGTACTGACTCACAAACCACCAGCGGGCGCATGATGACTCGCTAGGTAGCCAAGCGGGTTTTACGGAATCTAGTACCATTACCACTAACAGTATTGAAATGTTATTATGCTACAAGATTACCGCCAAGTAAAATTGTAAAGACTTGGCTGTGACGAACAGAACCATAAAACATGGTGTGAAATGTTCGAACGCAACCTTATGCATCACGGTTAGAAGCTAACGGCTATACCATTCTAGCTAAAAGATAATAATCTTGTAGATCACTATCTATTGTTAATGAGGCCGCATTAACACGCTGCGTTCCGTATTCAAGCTGGTGTACTTTGTTTCTACTGATACTAGAAGGCAAAATATTTCCAGACAATAGGACGTGGAAGACTCTTGCTGGGATGGCATTGTTCTTCAATGTCGTTGCAAGGTGGTTGGTTCAGTCTCGTATTGTATTATTGTTGACGTTTATTGCTTAGTTAGTCTAGACTAGGTTAGATTTAGGTTTGATATTCAGTCTAGGCAGGGTTTCTCTACATCATGCGCTTTGACCTTGAAAATGTCGCAGTAAAATATGATAAAGTTTATTACAATAAATTCACGCTCAAGACTGATTTTGCTAAAAATATTATTAGATCTATAAAGATAGGAGAAGCGTCTATAACGATTCTCCAAACAGCATCATATACTGAAATTAGGACATTTCCGTTCTAATCGATTCTCCAGGTCTAGGCCGTTCCATTAGGCTCCATCGCCCGAAGGATCATTTGGCAAATTTATTCCACATTTACAAGTATTTACGGCAAAGGAATTGGCGATAACTTTTTATGTTTACTCCCGCGTGCGATTGCTGGATTGAATCCGTCTTGCTTTTCCTTTTTAGGAAATGTTGTGATTGAATCATATCCTGGGAAATTTCTTACTTATGAAGTAATGGTGCAAGCAAAATTTAACCAGTTTTTTGAGTTTATTGTATTAAGCGTTTCTGAATTCCTTCGTCTTATAATGCCTAACTACATCAAATTTAATGTCCGATAAAGTTTTGTTTTGGGGATGGTTTTTTTAAATATTTTGTGTACATTTATTAGAAAAGTTCCTAAAACAATTTCACGCATTGCAGTATATTAGAATACAGATAAAGATTTGATTAATATCAACGTTTGCTTTGCCACGGGATTTATAAATGGAATCATTTAGAAAACACAAGTATAGTTCGTATGCTCCGCGTGCGTTCCGACGTCGTAATAATGTTTTGGCCACTAGCCCGCACAAAAATGATTTTTGCCGCAACGAATGGATCGAAACATTGTTTCAAGCGGATGAATTATTGAAAACGGAAAAATGGGATGAGATAACGGTTATGAATTTCCTATTGGGTATCAGTGGAAAAGTTTTAGAATTGCAAACTTTTCTTTGCTTTACTGATAAAATTAAGGGACACGGTTAACTGAAGAAATTTTTTTGAATGAAAATACCATTACTGGAATTTGAAGTCAAATTTACGGAAAGTAGTATACGGACAATTAGGAAAGATTAAACTGATAACATATCATCTTTTGTGAATAGATGACAAATTAACCGACGAGCCCCCTGAAGATAAATGGTCCCCTACAGACACCATTGACACCCTGCTGTCATAGCGGACCCCTGGACTTGTTTATTAGTCCCTTCCCTATATTGAATCTTGGAGAGTGGAACTAAGCAGGTAGATAAAAACCCTACGACCATCCACGAGTAGGTACGGTAGCCATCACGTACGGAGACCTCATCAGTTGTACAATAGAGTGTAACAAAAGTAGAAGAGTTAGACTTGGAATCGGTGATGAATGGGGCCCCTTACACCCCGAAGCCAGGTGCCAATCTATCCAATAAAAGGCCCCGGCATCTAGCTCAGTCGGTATACACACAACAAGCTAACATGGAGTACAAAACTCATTGATCCGAGTGCAATCACGTCCGATTGTGATGCAAATGGCCCCAAATTGCGAATTGAAACCGCGCAAAGTCACTCTTCTGTAAAACAAACGCATTTCGACGCCGACGCGGTTTAATGGCGACCATGTGATAATGATGTTGTCAGGCGATGGGAAGCAGCGGCCGGTTATTTACTTTAATAGAACGAGTACAGTAAAGGAATACTAGATACCGCAGATGTCTTCATGCTAAGGTTTCGATAAGACAGCTGATAGACGGTATATTTGATGAAATTATTTGAATTTGGAAATGGTTAGCAAAGCAGAAAATATAACATTATTTGAAATTGATGCTTGTGTCAATGGAGATTGATTGTTATTTTATTTATTTCTCTAGTTCTAAATATTGCATAGACAAGCTTTTAACATGTTTTTACACAGTATGAATTTGAAAAATATTATCATTAATACGATAGAACAACTGTTGTTTTTTCTGTCAATATTACGTGTAATTATTTGTAATTATTACGTTGTTAATTTATACGAGTGTTGTAATGACAGTGAACTTAGTTATATTATTTGAACTACCTACAATTACCTAATGAGCAAGTATTTATTGAAATTATTAAATACAGTTGGTGACCTTGCTTGCGGGGTTTTGCATACGATTCTAGCCATTTGTGTAATAGACAAATGTCTATTCTAGAGTTCCTGGCTGTTGGTGATATTTCATTTGTTTATCTGTTGCAGAATTGAACTTAATACGGGGGTGTTATTTTGGAAATGATTTCTTTGTGTATGTAAAAATACAAAAATATGCCCATTCTGGGAATTTGAATAAAACCTTAACTTGATGTAGTTTAGATCGTGATCAATAAAACTTCAACATTTTGTTCGTCAATAATAGTTTCACCATTTTCTTTTTAATGTAGACATGATGTAGATATCCGTACATAAAATACGATCGTGTTGTGAACAAACTCAGAAGCAAACTTTACTGAAGCATGAACCGGTGGCAAAAAATATATATCTTAGCGGCGAAGTGCAAAGTGACATCTCACCTCGTTAAACCAAAAGTTAGCCAAACTCCGACTAACCGGTTATCTTGCTTTCACGAACAATTTAATAATCAAATAAAGCGGCGAATTATATTTCAATTTTCCTTTTAAGCTCTTTGAAGAGCTAGTTATAATCTGCTTAGTGCTATCGTTACGTAGCTGATGAGATGCTCAGTGTAATCTACAGACCTGACGTCTGCGTTAATGAACATTATTGGTCGTAAGCCTTAAAACACGACCAGAGAACAATTGTTTCAACTTTAACATAACTGACTCGTGCTTTAATTATAGCTAGAGACACGCACTACGGTCCAAATTCGAACATAATTCATTATGTCAAACTCTAGACTATAGATTCGTTCGATATCCCTGGATGGCAGATGTTATTTTTTTCTAAAATTACTAATCTGGCGTTGTCTGAATCATCTGTCAATGGGGCCTGGCCTCAGACCGGTGTAGGCGTGCTTCGTTATAAAAGTAATCCTAAAAATAATTTAATAGTTCATGCCTTTAGTGCTACAGAAGTCTATGGTTAGAAGTATTAGCAGGTGAACAGTCTGATCGTTTGCAGTTCACATAATAATGTTCTTGTCACCTCCAACCCTGCACCTGCACCTGCTTTAATCTGCACTGGAACTGCGTGGTGGAGTGTGCTCTAGACCTCCATAGTAAACAGGAGAGATCCGTGCCCTGTTGCAGGTCATTATTGGCTTAAAGCCTTAATGTTGTCACCCTTCTTCGTTAGGAGGTCTATGGCTAGGACGTTTAATAGTAAACAAAATCTTGATTATTGATATACCGTTGGTATTTTTATATGATTCTATTTTTATATGATTAACTTGTATTAAAGAAGTTAAAATATTTGTTATTAAGTGTTCTAACACTTAATAATGTACGTCACATAATCGTTGTTATTCGTGCTAGACGTGGCGTGAAATTTGCATACTGCTAGTCATTATTTGTAATTTGGCAGTCAGCATATTAATTCGGATTCAAAATAATTTAGGTACCTATTTAGTTAATACATGCTCGTTATTTTATGTTTCATTTAAAAATATTTTTAAGTATTAAGAAAAAGCCATAACATGTTATATTGTAATCGGTTAATTAGTAGATTTTGTTAATAGAGGACAAGTGTGGAGTGGAACAAAATAAATGCGTATTGTAATTATTACCATCTACTGTCCATACAGTATGGATGATCCCCATGGTCATCTGTCATCATCCTCACATTTTTTACTCTCGATTTCAGAGGTTGTTTTAACTAACCTGTAGTAGTCTCTCTGAATCTGTATGTGACCCCTCTAGGTATTGTTTATCGGGTATAACGATGACCGTATTATAATTGTATATGATAATTGGTTAATTTCATTATTGCATGGTACCCCTGCTGACGTTTGTAAACGCTAATGGTGATTCATCAGTCAGACAAAATATAGGTAATCTTCAAACGAAACGACTAAATGCGGCAATATATTTCTCTGCAATATTATATCAATACAAATTGAACATAACTCAACTTGTCCATTTACGCTTTTGCTAAAATTGAAATCGGAATATTGGACACTTATCACGAATAGCCACTCATTGAATGTTTGCGGAACAACAAATATGAACAGCAATTTCCTGGAACACGGTCTGTTTATGAATATTTGCATTAGACGACTAGATGTCTACTAATATTATGCCATGAATATTATTGGACACGGTGCTATGTATATTAATTTCAGTACCTGACTTCAACTCATCAATGGCTCACTATTGAGCACGAGTATCTCCTCATAACTGAGGAGGCCTAGAGCATGCTCCACCACGCTGCTCCGGTGTAGATTGCTGGAGGGATTTCGTTACCTTCCTTATAGTAAATAGCTATTGCTTTTATAGTGGGAATTAGATGGATAGAACATTACATTGCATTACAGGAAAGAGCTTGGTTAAGGTACTAAGGTTACGCTAGGACACGTAAAGCCGTGATGGGTGATGTACGAGCTCGTACATTTGTGCATATCAACATATTAAGTACTTTATACTTTTAAGTGCAAATAATAGCGTCTTACATGACGTGTTACGTCGTAGTAATTGATCCGTACATTTTTGGTCCTTCGAGCCGGATTACCTTATGAAGTTTAAAACAACCATCGTCGTTACTGACACAACTTGCTAAAAATAAGGAAGTGATCTTAGTAGCAGCGCGGTAAACATAAATTCTGTACAATCTGAGAGCATGCACGAAATATGGCGCCGATGAGTTATGTAGAGGGCGCGTTATCGCAACCGACCTGCCCTGCGCGAGTTGTATGCCACTTAAAGCCTACTTGCCGAACATTATAGTCCTGAATATATTGATACGGTATTGACAAGTGACGAAATGATCGCAGTACTGATGGGGGAACATGTTAAGTAAATAACAAGGTCGGCTTCAATAAGCTAACTTTAAGATCGACAGGAAGTTTAGAGGCTGAAGATTAAAAGGATCATTTGGAAGGTATTTTTAGAATCTTTATGATATTTTATGCGGAGGCGTTAGAAATGAGAATATACGTAGCTTCCGATTATATTTGTAAAGAAAGTTTAGATTTTAAGTAATTGACTTCAGTTATTCGTATTAAGCGATCGTTACTCACTTATACATAAATTAAAATTTACTAAAAAAAATATTCCCTATAGTAAATTTATTTACAACTAGAAAATATGTTAAATATCCGGTTTTAGTAAGATGAGAGTAATTACAATCTCAAAAGGTAGCGCCGTCTAGGTCCTCGGACATAATAATTTATTTTCAATTACCGGAGACGAAACGTTAAGCGTTTAGTTCGGAGAGGTAGTCATGGATGTCAAGTACAACATTAATAACGCTAACACAAATAAAATAGTACGGTAGTTCAATATTTAAATTACAACGAGCTACCTAACAAGTACGACAGTTAAAAAATGTTGTTTGTTTGGGGAACAAATATTCGGTGATGAAGTCTTAAGTTATATATATACAATATTTTAATTACGTAATAAAATTCGTAACGTAACGTAACGTAATTAAATTATATAATAAAAGCCATAAATTTCGAAAAGTGAAATTTCGACATTTGATTATTACAAATTTTGTCATTGTAATCCCTTAATCTATTATTTAGACATGTTAATTAACTGGCCGCCAAAACTAACTTTTTTATTATCAGACTACAAGGTGCTATACAATAATGTTGGAACGACTTTTCCTCCAGCAAGTAATGACGGTCCCAAGTGGAACGTACTGCGACAATAGTGTTAAATTGGCCACGTATATGCAACATTAAGTCTGGTGGAACGGCGCCGCGGCGGTATTGTCTGCGGATATCGTAAACATGTTGCGAACAGTTTCGCTTACCTCGGGATTTATGTCCAGGACAACCTGGCTTTTGTCATCGGATAATAATAGGTACTTATGCTATTAACTAAGCGAGTAAGTAACTAAGACGTGATAGCCTAGGTTAGACCATTAGAACCCAGTGCTGGGTTATAATCCTGCAATCAGTTCTGATTTTTAAAGTTTTATGTATACGAGTGTATTGTTTTATGGAAATAGCCGACAAACGAGCAGTCGATCGACGATCATTGGCGCTCAAGGACAGCAGTAATACCAAAAGCTTATCGGATGCAAGGTCAAAAAAGAGAAGA
>DWNI01000264.1:0-10387 GCA_018250175.1 Alychna victa
CAATATGGGTTATATTTCAATGGAACCTAACAGGAGTAACAAAATATTTTTTACAATTCTGGCTAGTGTATTATGGGATTCTTAGTGATTTTTACCAATGATACTAGTAACGCAAATAATATGATTTGTAATCTAAAACCACGAATTTAATTGTAAGTAGAGAAATAGAATAATGCGTCGATCCATAACAGAATATTGATTCGAACCCCATTTTTTGGGATAAATCTAAATCTTATAGTGTTTGAAAGATGAATAATAATAACTACTAACATACATTTGTTTACAATTAACTGAAAAACTAAGGCATAAAGTCCCAACTAATATAAATAGTATAAAAATCTTATAGCGGCAAAATAAAAGCTCAAACTTACGAAAAATTTTTAAAAAACAAATTTGTTTTTTATAAAATTGATGTTCCATATTTAAACGACAAAATAACAGTGATGTCGTATGACGTATCAAATGCAGGCGCGGCGTCGCGGCCGACGGTATACACTTAGCTTCACTTATTTAATTAATTAATACCTTTTATCTATTACTCCACATCACCTAATCCTTACAGATAACACTTATACCTGCGGAACAGATAATATATTTAATTCCACTCTCCTCCTTATACTTATTTATAATAGAGTAAATAATCACATAGTTTAGTTTTTATTGCGGCACTGAAATTGCACCCAATGTTTATAACGTACCTACTACTATTTGTAATAACATTAAAAAGTCTATAAGTGCATAAAATCATTCCAAAATAAACGGCGATAGAACCAATATTAAAATACGATCCGTTAGGTAACTAGCTTTTTAAAAGAAAATGTGATACACTGGTAATAAATTGTAATGTCAATTATTTTTTTGTTAACAGACAAAATATTGCAAATTTTATATTTTAGTTAATAAAATTGTAAATTGTAAAGTGTGTATTAGGTTAGCGGGGTCCCTGAGTCGCGGATAGCATGGAAACACAAATAACGTCACTGACATCGACGACTCTAGAACATTTATCTGCTACATAAATGTCTGCTCCAGCATCGAATCGAACCTCGGTCCCCTCGTCTCATCGGCACAGCCCCTACCTACTGGGCCACGGGGTCGTGAGCAGACGAGCCACAATATGGTAAGTGGTCATCATCGACCATTTACATCAGTGACACCGAACACATTTCAGAAATAAATCCGTTATACTTAGCTTTTGAATTATAATGATCTGAAAAGCTGCATTTTTCAGAGTAACACTGACACTCGTCCAGACGACTACTTGTAGGTGACTTACAAATATAACATTTCCTATAGCTGAATTAGTTAACGTTAACTTACAATACATTCACAAGCTAAATAAACGGACTAGGCATGTAACTTGACACCAACGCCTCAGCTCTTTTATCGGTGACGACAACCTCTAACGACGTTTCTCGAACTCGAACTCGGCCCGATTTTCATTTTTGTGTTCCTCATTTGATTGGTCAAAAGAAGTCTACCTTAGAACTATCAGCCACACTATAGCAAGAACCGCGGTGTCATTTACGAGCCGTGTATCATGTAATTGGCGATGACTACGGTGGCGATGACTAACGGTGGATAATCTTGTTGCTTACTTCTCAGCGATGTTGCGCAACTTTTTATTTCATTTAAAAACACCAGGTAAATCTTTCTTGTGTGATTAGTCATAAACTGATTAAGCACAACACGAGTTTTGGGTTTTGTAGTTTGAAAATGTCAAGTCCTGTGTTCAGTGACTAACACAAAAAGGTTAGGCACTCGTATCTGTCTCGTGATAATGACATTAATATTAGTAGTTACTTTTTTAAAAGTAAAATTTTAAAATCAAACTCCGAGTACGAGGCGCACGCCACACATTCCGGAATTCTCATAGCGCGTGGTCCCTAAACAAGAGTAAACAATAAACTCCTAGGTATTTATTATCCTGGTCACAGTGACTTCTACGTATGGCTATATATCCAACGCGTATCCAAGCAATTTTTAAAATGATCGTTCCGTGATTATTCATAAATTATTCCGTGTAAAAAAAAGTGGCAATCATAGCTCTTTTACTCAAACTTCAATAGGACATCGGTTTTGCTGATTCAGGAGCGTGCTATTTGTATTTTCACACTTTTTCGTTATATACACAATTTATTGTACGCGTAAAATGAGCATCGAAAACGAATATTTATAAGGAGGCAAAATGGACTTGCATTATAAACATGCATTTTTTAAGCGAACTGGTTTGCTCGGAGTAACCAATGGATTGGTTATGTAGAAAGAATGCTTTGAGTTGTTATTTGGAAGAGGTGTTGTGCGTTCGAAAGGTCATTCGTCATTGATTTGTGTGACTGCTTGAGACTCGAGGTGTTTTATTTTTGGTCTCGTATCCTCTACAGAGGACATCGTGATTTGGCTAAATATTTTAAACAGGCTGCCGATTGTTAGAAGAATATAAAAATATTTAAAACATATAACAAGACTAACTTTTACGAAAAGCTTAAAAGTTAAAGCTTTTCTTTTACCTATATTTTTATTTCCCTGCATTAAAGAAAGGAATTAAGGCCGTTGCTTTTTCCGGAGTTCAGTAGGGTGCATCACGAGGGATTTTATTATGGGATGACCCCTTTAAACCTCCACACATTCCGTAAATGTAATCCGATGAATGAACATCTACAGAAACTGCATCAGAACAAGGATTTTTATAAAACTGACGTAAGCGTTCTTGTATAGAGCAACAACCGAGAGCCATGTGTTATAAAATTTGTACGACAGATTCCGCCGATTTTTACAATAAAAAATAAAATAGGTTTTTGTTTCCTGTATAAGCCAATTAGTAATTTTAGGAAGTATTGGTAAAGTATCGATGTGAGTACTAATATCCCGGACGACCGCGACCCGTCTACTCGTTTGTCGGGTATTCATATCAAAAAATAACTTTTTAAATACTTTGGTTGGTCTCCAATCTCTTCTACCTATCACATCGTGGTGGTCTCCTCAGGAAGAAGATACTTATTTCTGGCATCGACACTAGCTCCCTCTTGTTTCCTACATTTTAGGCCGCTTTTTAGCATAGTTAGCTACTTAGCGTTGTAGTCCAAGGTCGACCAGCCAGGTTAGGCTTTAAGTAAAAACAGAATTATTATTTACAGTCCATAAGTCTAAGTTTTCTTTAGGAAATAATACACTTACTTTCTTCTTTCTTCACAATGCACTACTGCACACACCTACATATAAACTGTTACAGATGACCACTATTGAGACATTAAGCTCTCGCTCCGAGTTGTTTAGACATGTTGGACGACTCTCGATGTCGGGTATTTGCGCTCGGGGAAACACACCCCTATTTTGCTTACTCATTCAATGTCAGCAGGTGTGTGTGTGGGTTTTGTCTTAAGTGAAACTGGTTTTCAATGACGGTATGGGTATTGAAGGATTAGAAGAATACAGGAAAATGAGTGACAATATGTGCTGAACTGAAATTTTACTTTCATTTATGATCTTGACCAGGATAATCCCTTTCTGCGATCGAAGGGTCCCGGGATGTATTATCTATTGTCTTAGCTAGGACAAATGTTTGTTTGGCATAATTTCGTATCGAGTTCTTAAATAAAGTCTCCTAGAATTTTTATAGTAACAAACGACAAATTTACAGACGGGCTCCGCGATGATAAGTAAGCCAACGAGTTTAGTGATGCGTTGTCAAGAGTACCAAGGCATCATAGATCAACTCGTTTGATATTTGTTCATCGCCTGCGACAACTATAATCCTAGTGCGATGTGTTAGTAATATTATGTGTTTCTTAACACTACAGCAATATTTACGGAGGTCGTGCCAGCGTTGACCTATAGCTACTCCACAGGTATGGCTATAGTGAAATGGGCTGAGACCAAGAAGGACCCGATCAATGTATTGTAACTAGCGTCGATGTCGACATGCCGTAGACTCTACTTTTAATAGTCTATTCATTTATTGGATTACCAACATAAGATAAAGCGTTAACATCCGTAATACAATGTTGTTCAATATGTTATCGTACTGTTCTTAAAGTTTTACGTGGCCACAGCATGATTTAAAGATATCCAGAAACACAAATCGAAATGGAAAGAACATTGACGTAAAAAAAAACCGAATTGGAATTTAGAATAAATGACCAATATGATCAGTGTAGCGACGGTAACAATTTATAACACATCAGGATACGTTGACTTCTGAGCCTGACCCTCGAGCAAGTCAGTGACGCTGTCGGACCAGATGTCAACCACGGGATTTGATGGTTGCTTTTAATTGGATGGTACTAGCTTACATTACGTAAAAACATTAGTGTATTTATTTATTACTTAGCTTTAATTGACTAGCTACATATGCTACAAGTATCTGTATCTAAAAATGTTGGATTCATCAACGTCCAGCCATAACGCAGCTATGTTAATTATGTACAAGTCATTAAAATTTAATTATAAGCGAGATAAATCATGCACCGCGTATACTTGCTATACTTGCTTAAACAATTTGACGTAGTTAACAACATTGATTGATGGTCCTCTTATGTTGCATTCAATGATCCCACGTAGCTATTGTAGTTGCGAACTACAAACATTATTTTATTTATTTCTTTCTTATTCTTTATTGATTTCAAATTTAGAATTAAAATAGTTTTACTAGACAGGTATAGAAACGATTTGTTTACATGAACAGTGTTAACGTGAAACCATTATTTTATCATATCACTAGACTCCGCCCACGACTTCGCCCGCGTAAACAGCATTAGATTCATCAGAAAGGAACCACTTTCTAGGTTAATGTTACTATCCAAGACATGGTCGGTCTGAGTGCCAAGTTACATTCAAATATGTTTAACCGTTGATTTCTGTATTTTTAATGCAACGACTGTATGAATTTTCCCGTATTTGCGATATTTTTCACTACTGGTCCGATCCTATTGATCGTAGTGTCGCTACAGTAGCTTGGTGTTATATAGGCTACAGCCTCCCTCTATAAATTGACTATCCGACACAAAAAGAGTTTTTGAATTCGAACCAGTAGTTTCTAAGATTAGCGCTTACAAACAAACAAATTCTTCAGTTTTATAATATCAGTAAAGATAAAGTTACGGAATAATTATATCTTACAGTTTTCATAAAACCATTGAGAAAAAAAACCAATTGATTTTTTTCCCAAATGTCTTTTTTCCTATACAGGCGCCAAGACTAGTAGCGTAGAGCCTATGAATGAAGTTGAACAGGAAAATTAATAAATAAGTACTACACTAGCTGAGCAAGGACCGAGTTTCCTTGTATCTCAAATATGTTGTTTAGGATTTCCTTGACGCATAATTAAATCTGTTACGTGCTTATTAAGTCATGGCATCGTGATTGACAGTTTACTATAATGCAACTTTATCTGTAGTATCGAAAGAATAGACACGCTTTTGAAAGTTAGCATTTTATTTTGTCACTATTGGTTGCTGTAACATCAAAACCACTAGGAAACTTCTAGTTTTTGTCTCGTATGACTGGAAAATATATATATTTTTATATTCAGTAAATACACCCATTTTAATATGTGAGTAGTTTTTTGATCGTTGATTTATTGCAGTCGTAATGTTAGCGAGTTAGCGGCATGTGAGAGGCGATCTTGCCAATCTTGTCTACTACTCAACTTAGCATATCTTACGTCCGGACATCTGAGTCGAACTAGCGTCATGTTTTATTTTGTGTTTTAATGGCTGACATATTGAGTAAGTATTGTTGCAGATGCGTTTTGTCAAGTTATCGTAAACGGTCTACTGAAAAGAGAACTTTGTTTTATTTAATTACTTACTATAAGATAATTAGGTCATTAGAGGTGACTTAGTCTACGCTTTGTCCCTTCCATCCAGAGCATGGTCGATGATTTATAGGTTACAATTATTGTATGTTTGAATGAATAATCATTATTTGAACAAAACACACAGAATTCTTTAACAAGAATGTTTCTACTCATATAATAGTATATCGTTAAGTGTCCGAACAAGGAAATACTGGTCAGTATAAAAACGCAGTAGTGCACAGATCGCTACTCGAAGCATGTCGGATATTTCCTCAGCACAATCCCGCTCGTGCTGCAGAGTACTCACTGAACAGAGGTACTCATAGGGTACTTGCACCTGTGTTGGATAGCACGGCAGTCGTTAATATTTTACCCTGTAACACATTGAGTGACACTGGGGTCACGTAACACACCCTCCTCTCCTGGTGGATCTCCTCACACCCAGGCTAAAGTTGAGCTCTGTACTACGTCGGTGCGTAATCGAAGCGCAAACATTACAGTTTAACTGTGTAGATTGTCGTCAACTATTACCGGTCACGAGTCTCTCCTCATCATTCGGAAATCGAACCCTGGACCCCGCTTCGAAGACACGTTCACTGCCAATTAAGCTATTAAGATTAGTGAACACTGCACTTCGGTTATTATGTTCAAAGTATTGTTTAGCCACGAATAAATAATTAAGATGTTCCTTGAAAAAACCAGTATTCGTAGATTGCATTCCAAGGTCACGATATATACATAGGTTATCTTTATTAAGTAGCATTTTGTTCAGCAGTCATTTGGCACTTTTTGTTGTACACGATATAATTTGTTCAAACTATAAGAACTGTAATGGCCATAATACTCGTAGTAGGCCATCTACTACCGTGCGATAGACAATGTGGCAGGCCTCTCAGTAAACCAGTTGCCTCAGATGCCGCAAGCCATCCTAATTCTAGGTGATCGGCCTATCAAAACCAACAACGGATGCGGTCGATAAGTAAATGAGTGACTGCTTGTAGCAAACGTTTTTTAACGCTTCGGAGCTTCGGAGGGCACGTTACGCTGTCGGTTCCAATTGTTCTCGTGTTGATAAGTCATGGCGAAGGCCTTCGAATAGCATAAAAACTTCTGACATTTGTGTTGTATCCAATTCGCAATGTGCGAGTAGCTGTGTCGCGTTACGCGTATGCTCTATTCTAGGCATTATTGGTGATTAAATGAATAACTTAATGTTCTAAATGTGACCAATGACAAAAAGTACTAGGTACAAGTAAAGTTACATAACAGTACGATTACAATACAATTTGAACTCAATTACTAAGTGGCATAGTGATTATCTAGCTAATAGTATGTCGACTTGTAAGTTGCCGAGTCATTGTGATTTCCCAAACAGTCGTCCAAATTGACGAGTGAAAAAATACGTTTGTATATTATGATGATCGTGGTCTGGCGATATTCCGAACGTGATCGAGAGTCGCGTGCCAGAACTGCGCGTGCGCACGCAGCTAAAATGCTGCTGGGAAACCGGTTTTTCCAATTTTAAAGCGTCTCTGGCGCTGTGATAATCATCTTTTTCATCAATTCATAATTATTATGACTAAAGCAATAAATTGTGAATTAGATTTCTAATTTAAAAGTCATTGTGCCTAATTTTTCTTTATACTTAAGGCGTTACTGTGTCTGCATGTATGTTTATGAAATTATTTATAAAACTCTTAAAGTATTTTTGTAACTAAATTGTATTGCATCTTGAAGATCTCGGTGTACACTTTTATTTAGTACTGACGAACATTTATGAGCACACTAACTGCGCTCACATTACGACCGTGTCGACCTTGTATTTAATTGTGAAAAGTGTCAAACACTGCCAGCCTGATCAAACAGTGCGTCACCCGTCGCGCGTGGCCGCGTTGCCTCTGCGAGCAGTCGTATACATTCGGCGAGCAGCATTTTAATGGCCCTCAATAGTTCACTGGTAAATCCCCGGTGGGCGCGGGTTTTCCACTAACTTCCTACTCTATTATCGCATTATCAATGCAATGAGGACTGTTATGCAAGTGGGGTTAATGAACTTGCATGTGATGGAGTCGACAATCGATTGTAGAGTACCGCGAAGGTTGGGGTAGGTCGTGTCGGAAAATATGCGAAATAACTGACTATACTGACAGTAAATGATGATTGTGTTCGCTTTGTTCGGTCCGTAACTCTAATGCCATCATCAATGTGTGGATAGTCGAGAGGAAATCCCGAAAACCTATCATTAATTGAATTACCCATATGAAACTCCCAGCCCCGACTGAGAGCTGCACTGCTAAACTTATCTACAACTCCCAATGTGTTATAGATACCTGCCGATAGAGGCACGGTGGTCAATTAACCGATATTAATGTCGGTTCCGGTTACCGGTTAATTTTTGTTTTTTGTTTAAATGTCATAACTACTTTCCTGCATCTCTAAAACAATTGAATAAAATATTAAATTTGTTTTTTTTTTATTAAATTTCTAGTTGAGACACCCCCCTTGCGGACTGAATATATAATCTGTTTAGCTTGTCGAAGTCGGGTAAAGACATACACGTTTCATTTGGTAAGCTACAGAGCTACCTGATAAGTAAGCAGTATATAATTCATGGTTATTCCCGAGCTATAAATGGAATTAGGTATATTTATTCAAAATATGATTATTAAATTTCCAATAAGTTTATACGAGGAAAACCAAAACTCGGCTAAAAAAAACTGTACCTAGCTCCAAATGACACGTAAACGAGTACATTGCTTGAAGCAAACTGAGGACGGGCATTATGTTTTATATATTTACAAAGTACTTTCCGATATACCTTGCCTAGCTACACGTGAGTCATGAGAAAGAGCCAATAGATGGCTCTTTGGGAAAATTGCTAGAAATACTTAGAAAGTTCATTTTCTAGTTTTTTTTACGTTTACTCTATAGCAATCTCTTAGAGGAAAAACATGGTGCAGAAAACTGCATAAATTATTTTAATATGCTGAAATAAATGTTCTTATGCAAATGTACTTCATTTATATTGATTGTGGACAATTTATTACTTGATTCTACGAATATGTATCCTTGAGCGGTCCAACTATGTGTGAGCTATCTATATAGACCAAATGATAGATGTTGCCTCCCAGCAGCAGTTTCACTATTTTCTTTCAGTTACTACCCTCGCGACGCGTCATCTCTACCCTAGCACGCAGTACCCACACCTGAAAGTATGTGTGGATAGGATTCTTAAAAATGACATAATAATGTATTGGACAACTGATTGAAATAAAACAAACTATATAATTCCAAGGTTCAAGCAATACAATAAAAAAATGAAAATAAATAAATAAACAAATTACCGGCGTCGGTATTTTCGTTCGCTTATGAAGTTGGTGTCAGGCGAGTGTGGATAGGTTTCTACTGAGTTAGTGCTCTCTACGTCTTAGACATCAAGTTAGAATCAGGTGGACTTGTTGTCAAGCACTAACTTATTCCGTGTAAAAAAAAATATATATATTATTGAACTCCGACGTTTAGTGACATTCGTATCCTAATTGATCGACGAAGAGACACTATTCGAGGGTCTCCCTACACTTATCGACACCGAATCCGTTTATGTCTGGTACAAAAAGCTTTTACCTAATCTGTAGTTCAATTCCTGATAGACGTTTTATGATAGAGACACAAATAGATCCCTTGCGTGCTTTATTTTTGGGTTGGTAACGTGTCGGGGCTACTTAGTATCCAAGGACAGGGTTTACCATTAGGTGTCTTTTCTGGTTGTTTTTTATTTAGCATTTACATAAAAGGTGTAGTGTCTTTTTAAGGGTGTTGCAAAAGATACAAGATGAACCATTGATGACGTTGCATAACGTATCGCTCATATAAAATACCCACAAAATAATTCGACATAATTATATCCGTGACTTATTCCATTAATTCACAGACGAGTTTATTACACCCGACGCGAGGGAGCCGACGCGACGATTCGACGACATGAATCATAAATAGTAATCGTAAATCGCGTAATGTTTATTTGGTCATTGTCCGTCAGACAGTCCGTTATTACATTTTAAATCTCTTTACTGCTTTCACACCCTCTTTGATCACAATTATCCAAATTGATTCTGGTGTCAGAGATCTCGGTAAAAACCGGCAAAGCATTGGCGGCTTCCCAAGTGCTGCTCGTGTCCATAGGCGTCGGTTACCGATTACCATCAAGTTGCCCGTCTGCTTTTTCCTTCTACTTCAGGCTATTTAGGATCCATCTGTTTCAAAGATTCTGATGTAAGCTTGTCATCTGTTCCAGAGATTCACACAGTACCTGGCGTCCAGTAACTCGACGTTCCAACTGAGTAACTTCCTAGACAAGAGCGGGGTCCAAGGTATGTATCGGAAAATAACTTTGCCATCACATTACGGAACAATGCTGTGAATAAAATGTTTATTGGCACGGACTAGGGTTGTCCACGTTGAAACTGTTCGTTTGGAAAAATAATCAATAAATAATTATAAATATACTTATCAAAAGAATATACGTCAATAATTGGATTATTGAAATGGTGCGGTATGATAATAATGTGTTGGAGTTACTAGTGAAAATAG
>DWNI01000265.1:0-10385 GCA_018250175.1 Alychna victa
AGCTCATCATTCAAATTTCTGCCCCGCTGGGAATCGGACCCAGGACCCTTTGAATGGCAGTTCGGCATGGTACGGCATTGTGCCATACGGGTCATTTAATACCTTATATCTTAGGACGTTAAGAAACTATCACGGACAGGAAGACTTTCAGGTTAACGAGGAATTAGGCCACTGCGGAATCCTACATTGCGCGCGGTCTGACCCGCACTTGGCAGATTATTTGAATTACGAACAAAGGTAAAGCCTGTGCTGTAAATGGCTAGTATCAGAATGCATTTCAGAAATTTTCATTCTTCATTAAAATTGTATAGGTGCCGTAATTACCTCATGATTGCCTCACAATAGTACACTATGGAGTCAACACTTCAACAGCATACCGGAGTTATTACTTTTGTTCGCCATAAAATGAATTAAAAGGTAATAATTAAGTTGAGGTCCTCGCGAATGGGTCACGGGCCACTATTAAATATGAAATCCTGGAGCCGGTGACAGATGTTCAGCTGCTGCAGTCCTGTCACTGTTTAGAACCACGTGGTTCATAGAATCCATCCAACATTTAAGATTAGGTTTCGTTTAAATAAAAAAAATGCATACAAATAATTGATCTATGCCGTTGATCGCGGAGGAGATTTGTCGTCCGAAGCCAATCCTTCTAGCATCAGATCTTGCAAATCATAAAAATACATTGTCATCCGAGCTAGAGCAACACGCAGAATTTCAACTCGGTAGCATAGGGGAAGTGGATATAATTTAGCTGACTGAGCCGTAGCTATGAGTACTAACAAACTAACAAGAAAGAAAAGTTAAATATAAGCTTGTAATAAAAATATAGACAAAGTGAGTTGGGGTTTTATCTGTTCATTTCAGATTACAAAATGTCGAGACAATCTCAAGACTTTATGAAATATAAAAATATAATAATAGTGATGAGGCTGCCCTGTATATTTAATGTAGTAATTACCGTACAATGATCGTAAAGATGGCGCTACGAGCCGTGCGCCGGGCCGCGGTGCTGTAATCGAGTTATGTTCTTTTAAAACATTATTTAATTTCGTTAATCTATTTTTGGCTTTTGTTTCTTAAGGATTTTGTGGTTTTTCTACAGCCTCGTAATTGTTATTGCGCCGCCGTTTGCGACTTTACGGACTAACGTTAAGGAAATAACGTAAAGAAAATACAGTATTTTGTGTGTAATTCTTGAGCGTGACTTTGTTCGTTATTGCGATGAAGTGCGCAGAATCTTATATCGTTACATCCGTTTGTCATTAATACAAGATAAGTAGTAGAAACGATGTTAATACTCGGATAGAAAGGAAATTAAATATAATAAGAAAGAAGATTGGTTAGAACCGGTCATTAGATAAAGACAGCTATCTAACGATAACATCCACATCTTAACCTAATGTACTCGTCGAACAACTTTGTTACCAACCGTAAAAAACGTCATAGCCAACTATGGACCAAAAGCTTTAACCTACATCATTTAATACATTAGAAACCGCCGATAACCAAACTTGTAATGATTAGCTTCAATATTGCCTGAGATCTTTTTCCTAGTTCCAAGAAAAGCTGAATACATTGGAGACGATTACTTTTATTAGAGCCAAATAAAGCCAAAAACCATCTCGACAGACAACATTTTCTATTTTAAAAAACCGCACTTAAATCGGTCCATCTGCTTGACAGCTATACACAGACAGACACACACGCGTTAAACTTATAACAATCCCCGTTTATGCGTCGGGGGTTAAAATACATCACGTTGCTCGGGCCATTTAAACATAATTGAATAAAAACCGTTATTTGAAGGAGAAAATATGACATTGTTCGACATAAATAAATGAAAATCATCCTCGCCGTATAACAAGGTTACTCGTAAACGGTTCGCTTTTTAAAATAACAATGGCGTCTCTCAAAACAAAAGAGAATTAACGTTTATAAACAACGTTTTTGAAGAACATACATGCATGTCGTGCAGCCAAACACACCACCGCACAATGCTTTGTCTCTCGATGTATAAGAGTACATGGCTGCAGTAGCGTCATGACGCTATGGACTTTGTGCTTTAACGACGATCTGTAAATAATTTTGAAGATAACGAACAGCCAACCAAAACTTTTATAGGATGGCTCACCAAGAACCTTCGTAAGAAGGAAACTACAAACTTAAAGTTATAAATTAAAATTTCTAATACTATGTTTCGTAAGATTCACAATAATGACACTATACAATATATTTTTCAATGTAAAAGACTCCCCTCCTCGTGGTGTAGGCATCCCGCTGAATGCCGCCAGGTGTCGAGTTTAAGATCGCTTGGCTTGACCAGCATTGTGGACTAAGATAGTAATATGGATGGGACCAATATGGGGTTTGATAATGTGCTTGTGGTTGTTTTAAATATACATATTATTATTATAAACGCCACAAACTAAGACCTTATTGTTATGTATCAAAGTATTTATAGTATTAAGTTACAAAGGAGCTGAAACACGGCTGGATTAGTTCACACCGATATTAATGAAGTAACTTTACGTTGCTGAAACATACTAAATAATTATTGGATATACAAACTCTTCATGAAGGATGACATTGAACAGAGTCGAGGTAACGAGGAAAGTAATACAATTCAAACACTTTTTACTCAATTGCATTCCGATAACTGGAAACTTGTTGGAGCTACGGAGATAACATGATTACTACATTTATGAACAGGGTGTCCATGCTCTATGTTCTGAAAGGATAACTAGTTGGCAAACAACAAATATTTAAACTTTAGGGTATTGAGGCAATTGACATATTTTTGGTTCGGGTTTGTCAGCTTTTACCACTAGTATAAATCACCTAACTGTTGATAACTTAGACAACATCACCACTTACCATCGGGTGGGATGGTTGTCAAGCATTAACTTCTGCATACCTTCATACGTAACTTCCTGCATCGGTGTACCCCCAATGCTGACTTAGGGTAATTCAAGAAGTAACTTATGCAAAAAAAGCTTATGTAGAAAAAAAAACTGTCGCCATAATAGCGTCCATGTCCCCTACCACACAAAGGTACCTTGTTTGATTTTCTATACGAGGTAGACATTGACATGTGATAGAAAAGAAAACATACGAAAGAAGAATACTCAATTATTTAATTGCTGCCATCAAGACCTGTAATCTATTAGACTAGCCGTTCGTATGGCGACCGTGACATAAGCTTGCTACCCTCTACCCTCGTCTACCCTCGCCCCCAATGGTCTTGGCTACCTGGTCACCCTGGCGGCGGCTTGTTGCAAGACCGTGAAAGCTTGTTCTTATCGGGAACTCGTCCTGAGATTGATTAATGTTTTAATATAAGTTTGAATAGAATTGTAAAACAATATAACAACAACAAACAACACAATTGTTTTATTGTTCCCGGCGTCAGTTAAGTTATGACAACAATAAGTTTGACGTCATAGTTTTATTAACATTAACTATGACTGTTCTATTCGGGTCTCCTCTTGGTATGCCATTGTTATACCTTGCTGGAGTCGGAACCATTGGACATAAGATTGTCATGGCAATCGCAGTTTAGGAGAGTTTGTACACATTTTAAAACCACATTTTGGAGAATTCACTATTTTATAACGATGTTTTCCTTCACCATTGTAACCGACAAATAAAATGATTGTTCGGTTACAATTGTGAATGATAAACGAAAGTATATTTTAAAATGTACATTACATTGAATCAGTTTGTGTAAAGCCAGTAACCAAACTTTTAATAATAAAGTTCTCTGTCACAAACCGCTTTACCATTGCACGAAAGCTCTAAAAGTTTTTGCCAGAACTGCGGGAAGTCACTAACTACCGACACAATGGCAGGTAAAATTCACTTTTTTAAATGTTTGTTTCCATTGAACGCCTTTCGACGTTTGTCGGTCGTTATTCTTCTACTTGTTAATTGATAACTGACGAGTCATTTATTTAATAGTCGTGACGTAGCTTGGGTACTACAATCAAAGCTATTGGTGAGTTAAATATGATGTGGTTTGGTCTTCGTTTTTTATGTTTCTATCAAGTTCTATTTAAATGTAAAACGTTTATGCCTTAAAATGGCGTAGTCTGTTATTTTCGTAATTTAGAATCTCAACTCATTATGCTGTTAGCTTATAAAGGCCTAAGTGACTATTAATATATTTTTTATAATAAAGCAGTATCAAAACAGACATTAGACTATGTACGTATGCTGCTAAAGATCAAATTCAATAATATGATTTATTATCTTAATCGCTAATGGAGAAATGAGTCTTTACTATTATACCTATATTTATAAAACACTATTCTTGTAATGGTAAATAAAAGCGACTTTCAATCAATTATATATTTACAAACAAAACAACCGACGATATTTTTGACGTGTAGACATTGGCAATGGAAACAACTTACTTAATAAAACGATAAAGGTTTTATACATCGGACCTAGCAGCATGACACTTTATACATGGGTTCCTTACGTAGTGTGAAGATACGGTTTTTGATAACTTATACTCTAAAGAAGTAAAATGGAGATAAACATTTTTTTTAATGAAAATATCTGACAAACAAGCAGCCGAGCAACCGAACCAGGAGTAGCAAGTGGTCGTCGTTCTTGGACAGTAACATGTAAGACATTATCGATGCGTTATCAAGAAGAGATACCCAATAAACAATGAAACCTCACCAGCCCCAGCCGGCGCACGACGGCTCGTTGGGCGACTGACTCGAGCAAGTACGAGTACCTAAATGTACTTACGGTAGTTCTAATTAATTGTACTTATTGATTTCAGTGTATCGACCACGTCACGACCGGAGCCGATGTTTACGAAATGCTGCTGCTGCATCCCGCTGAGGGTGGGCTGCTTCATACTGGGATACATGAACCTGGTTCGTATCGTACTGAATACTATTCACATCATCTGTTCGTGGAGCCCGACTGGCTAGCTACCGATAAAAGATAACAGAGTGATCGATGATTTTATTATAATTTGGAAACTCCTTCCTAGTATAAAGTGAACTGCAGGCGTTTGGAATTCTTTCAGTTGAGCAACTGAACCCCAATTTTCGTGTTGGTGATAAATATCGTTTTTATCTTTATCGAATTGCAAATATTATCGTCAATATTAATATGCTTTAAAAGGAATTTTTTTATACATTCCATATTCCTAAAAATTACTTGCGAATATAAGTTATCATCCTTTCGCAAGTTCCTAAAAGTATTGTAAGCATTTAAAATGTTCTATAACTGAGTAGCTCCTGTGAACATAACTACTTATTACAGAGTTAATAAACTATGGAAGATAACTATAATAATGAACTTTGCTTGGTTATTGTTAGAATGCAACATTCCAGATAGAGAGACCACATAAATAGGTAGGTATTTATTATTGTAGGGTGCAATGGCATAATAACAAATAAAAAGACTCAAAACCATGCATCAGATAACTCGACGATCAATTCATCATTTATAATAAAGCGGCCATATCAACTAGACTTTTCTTCTCTCTTGCCCGGAAACGCATCGATGATACCTTAGTTGTTACTGATACCATAAAATAGGAGATCAATCGATATTTTTCACCATTCTACTTCTTTGTGCATTCTCAAAGACCGAGGCACCTGAATTACACCAAAGATCGGACCCGTGATGTGCTACGTCACAACTGTAACTTTCTATTGAAAAGAATTCAAGCCAAGTGGTGCCGTGGAAAATCTAAAATTGTCGAGGTAAAAATACGTCACGAGTAGGGTTGTCAACTATCTTAATAATTTTAACATAAGTTTATCTATTAAATGTTTAGGTACTATTATACTTTAATCTTTTTAATTATTTTTATTACATATAAGACATCTCAATGACTATTATGAAACATCAAAGAGAAATTATAAACAGACTGTATAATTACGAAATCTCTAACCGTAACACTGCCTTCATATGAATAAACTTTTATCTGTCATGCAATGGTCTAACGGGAATCAAATCCGAACTCCTCGCTTTGCAGGCAGAGCCACAACCCATTAGGGTTTTGGGCGCCTTTAAGTTTAACAAGTTCCTAAGATATATAAAATCATGAAAGAAATTTGAAATATTAAGAAATTCCCCCTCGGTTAATAAACAGTAAGCAATAAATTTGATTCATATTTTATTTTTATATTAGACTTTTTACAGTCTGTGGGCGATATGATCGATGTGGGCCATCGAAAACCTCAGCAGCCATCGCATTAGTTATTTAGAAAGCTCCGCGCGGCAACCCTGCTCAGAAAAGCTCGCGTAGGGAATTTCATAGTCGCTTTTTTCAAGCCTGATATACAACGTATGTGGTTCATAAATTGAGGTTACTTTTAAGTTTTTTTTCAACAGCTTGTAGAATGACATCATATTCGAAAAGTTTCTTGTTTTGGCTCAGTGTGGCGCGATGGCGTGACCGTCCGCTGGCAGATACCGCCTGGAACGAAACACGGCTTTTGCTTTAAAAATACGTCCCACTTTAAAATTGCAAATTGGGAATATTTTAATTTGTACCCAACTTTTAGAGAAAATGTTTTGTCGTTCCAGTACTTTTGTAGCTTGAAGTAGAGCTTCTGACGTATTTAATGGAAGATTAGTTGTGTCTCAGTTGAACAATTTGTAGTTAATATTGTAAGTTGAGGAAGCCTTATATCCTTATCATATTTTTGTGATTGCGACAACGCAGTGCGAAGATGTCGCAGCGACATGTTGTTGTAGCACGTGTGAACAGGCTCTTAGTATTACTGGACTAAACTTAGTAGGTGATGGATAGTTGGCTGAAAATATTAAAGTAGAATAAGCTTAGTGATTTCTTTTTCTTCTGTTTCCAGGTATTCAATACATTCCACACGCTAGCACTCCTAACCCTGACGACCTACATCGGCATCTCGACCCACGGCTTCGACCACTTCGACAAGCAGCCGCGACAGTTCTCCGGTCAGGTACCGGAGATCGAGTCGGTGGAGAAACCCTTCCTCAACCAGGTCGGGATCCTTCTCATGGTGGTCCTCTGCGCCAATGTCGCGTGGCTGGTCATTAATGTTGCCTGTCTCGTGGGACTTCATAAGGTAATTAGATTTAATGAAAGTATTCAAAGGAACTAGTTACTGATCTCTATCTTCTTTATGAATCCATCGTTTGTTATCGTAATATTGTTATGGAAGTCTATGGAAAATGTGCCCACTTACCATCATGTGTCTTTCCCTTATTCGGCTGTTTACATAAAACAAAGTATATCCAATCAGATAAAGCATAGAGTACAGAAGCACTCTAATAGGTATTTGTAAAAACCCCATTCACTCTGGTCTTGAAGAAACCTATCGTCGTATTGGGGCGGCATGGTATAGACACCCCCACACCCACCAGGGTTAGTCTGTCTAAAGACCACTTGCTTGGTTGAGTCATGCCGAACGATTTGTCGCGTTCCGGCTGAGGGCTTGAGAGCCAGTACTTTCCTTCTTTCTTTTCTCTTCCAGGCTGATAACGCATCAGTGATGCCTTTGGTGTTGCTGATGTCCATGGAGCCTCGATGACCACTTACCATCTTGTGGCTCGTGTGCTCGTTTGTCGGCTTTTTCCATAAAATATTATAATCAAACAGGAACGTGTTATTCACAAACTTTTGTTACATTTAGAGACACCCGGGGCCGATCCGCGTGTACGTGGGCTTTGCGACCGCTCGCCTGCTGCTGTCTCTGACCGGCTTCGTGTACCTCACCTCCACCGCCAGCGCCAATACCCAGACGCTCGTCACCCACAGCGTTGATCTTGGTAAGATACTGTTCACTGATATATTCCGAAAGTGTTTTTAGTTTAAGTCAACTGGTAGAATTCCCTTTGTCCTTAGCTCGTCATACCATGAGGTATATCTATAGCTATGGAGGCACAGCGCCATGTACGAGTAGAATAGTGATAGATACAGTGCTATGTGTAAGGAGGAAATTCTTATTTACTTTACTACCTTTAACACGAAACGGGTTAACAACAGGCGTTGGTTACAAACATTAACAATTTACCTTTTTAGATGTGTCGTAAAATTATGTTGTTACTTTAAGGTATTGATATGGAAGATAAATAAATGTCAATGTTTCTCCTCTATGCGTTTCAAAACCATTGATCAGATTGTGATGAAACTTTAGTAGGGTGTGCTAGGGATGGCCGGGGTGGTTCCTAGCTCATTATGTTTCGAAAAAAAAATACATTGTATGAATTGAACCTTAAAGTTATTTATGATGCTTAAATAGCTTCCGACCAAAATTAGCAGGTGGCCTAACAAGACAACATATACAACCATATCAATACAGACAATTGTATTTTTCTCGAAACATCAGAAGCCTCGGTACAAGTGACTCTGATATTTCATTGCATTACTCTGGGCGACGTCTCAGAAACGGCCCGCGTTTGCCAACTTGTGACGTTTTCTATACATTTACTAAGATCTTCATGTAAACATGTCAAGGGGAATACTTTATGGGACAGCTACTTCGCTGGAATTGTGGTTCCGCGTATGTGATCATATTAGACCGTACAGGGCGTTGCCGAGCAGGTTTGACTAAATAGTTTTCGTTGATCTTAATAAAACTGTCATAGCATATTTACTCGGTAGCCTGGAAACGAAACATTGTACTAATGTACAAAATAAAATCAAGAATTAGTCTAGTAGTTTAAACATCACGCTGGATTCGGTTCAAATCCTGCACGCAACTGTAATTGTTCTTTTTCTTCCGTGATGTAAACAACGTGGGAAGATACCGAGCAATGTACAACAACAGCTACTATGGTACAAGGATAATTAAAAAAAAACCATCAACAGTCGTGCCCTGAGCCTATTGTTACCACAACTTATTTTCCCATGTTACCTACGTTTATTATCAAAATATTGCTCCCTGTTTTGTTATTATGAACATGACATGACCGAGAGTCTATAGATATCACCGTTTATACATATAGGTATTGACAGGAACAATTATAAACTTTATTAAATTTATTATATTCCGTTTAACAAAACATTTACACTGTCACATCCGAAGCGCGGCAAACGAAGCGGTACTGCCCACCGTTCCGCTTGTGACGGGGTCATATCCCAGCGTTAGTAGTACTGCTAGGATAGAAGCAAATTATATTCAATACTAATTAAATATTTAAATTCGTTCTCTATCGATGCATGATTGCTTATATTGGCTAATTTTATTTCAATTTACGACTAACAACTGGATACGTGTACGGCAATAACTTACGCTTGTATAACATGTATAACAGCGCTTGCAGTGAAACGTGTGGCCCCGTAGGGGTCGTAGCCGCAGTAGTGCGCCGCTCGTGAACGATTCAATATAGTCGGTGTCGGTGAGCGAGTGTTGCGAGTGATGATGTCAGTGTTGGACGTGTTCGCAGGCGACGTCGCCGTACCTGTCGGGCGTGCCGGGCGTCGGCTCCACGTACCAGTACTACGCGCCGCAGCTGGTGCCCGCCGTGCTAGGGCACGACCCAGCCGCCGCCGCCGCCTCGCCGCTGGGCGTCATGCAGCAGCCGGTGCTGCAGCAGAAGCTGCCGCGCACCGACCGCCTCGAGGTAAATATCAGCCTCGATAACTACCGACCGTTTCACTGATGAGATCTCCGATTTCCGTATCTAAAGCGCTTTCTGGTGTTCATGTGTCCCGGAGACCGACTACTTCTCTCCCGTTACATACCCCCCTTAACTGTCATCGACGAGCTAATCTGGCTCGTGTAGTTTTACCTTATGTGTCGGTCTCCTGTGCTAATGGCCGATGCGCCGTCCTCATACCCGTGTCCGGCCGCCGGCGCGTGGGCGCACTGCCCCAGCGTCGCGTGCGCTTTGCGAGCATCACTCGCTTCACTCCCGGTGATGGGCCTACTTACACTGTTGGCGCAATGCAGCAACGACCGCGTTCATGAACACGCTTTGTCTTTACATCCTGATATTGAGTATATAGTTAGTATTACAGTATATAGTAGGATATCTACTAAAGTTTTCCATGTCGGTGGGTTACTTTTAATCGGGAGTCATACTTTCGCTTTCGCCACCTACTCTAAACGATCTGTTCGTGCTGTCGATGTGTGCCTCCAATGTAGTAGCGCCGATGCTTACCACTCGATTGTCAAGTAGCCCGATGTAGGATCTCTCGTATGAAGCTAATTGATATATAACTAAATGAAAATGCGACGGATGCGTAGATCTAAATTGAATTGGAAGTGTAAATATTTATAAAAAGCGGCGTCCGGTCGAGTTTATTTTCAAAATTTTCAACTTTAAAAGCGGTCGTCGTGCATTAGGTGTCAGGGTATACTGGATTTTTAATCTAATTTTGTATGTAGATGATAGTGATATCTCGGAATCTTTTAGACTGGTCT